>JASKGM010011663.1:0-36692 GCA_034509205.1 Ceratonia siliqua
TATATAGTGTCTCATGAAAAAAATTCAATATTATTCTCTGATGTTTATAAGGTTCAAATTCTCTTTCCAGTGCATCATAAGATTCAGTATGGCCTCTTTGATACTCATAAGATTCAAATCCTTCTCTCCTGCCTCATGAGATTCAATATTTTTTTTATGTTTATAAATTTATTTTCTTCTAGTATTTTATGATATTCAAATTTTTTGTGTCTAGTAATGACACTAAAAAAAATATGAATTTCCTTAAATATCATTATGAAATACAGTACTTCTGAAAATATATGAATAAAATTTTCTTTCTATTTTCTTTAAGGGGTTTTTAATTTGTAGCCAAAAGAAAAAAGGTAAACTAAGGTAGGGTTGCAGCTTTGGGTATTACCTGGCGTACGGTAGCTTTCTTCACGGGTTGGTGATCAGGCATGAGTCCGAAGTGGATGTGTGGGAAATGGGCCCACTGAAAGACACAAGTCAAATGGACCAATATATCAGAAAACTTTTTTGTTTTGGGCCCATGATAAATCAGAAAACTGAAACAATCTAATTAATTAAATAGATTTAATTAGAATATTCTTGGATCTCTCTCACATTCTTTGCGGCAGCGCTAAAGGCCTCTCTCTGGCTTATATCAGGATTCCCAGCTTTGATACGTTGGATCTCGTCCCTGAAATTTATATCATGTCAAAATCATCAACAATTAATATTGTTAATTCTTTTTTTAATTAATCTGGTCCAAAAATATTAGTTAAAATCAGAAATTATACTAATTAAAAAATAATTGATTTTTCTTTCAAACAACTGAGTTAAATTCCAGGAAATTGTGTTTAAAATTAAAATCTTTGAGCTGCTAACATTTTTCTTTATAAAGTAAAATGCTTAAAATAAATTGATACAAATAAAAAGTTAACAAAAAATATAATAATATGATTAACCTTTAAATTTATGTTATTTTCATTTCTTTGATTTTCTTTTTCCCTCAATTTTTTTTCATAGGAAGAATTTTTTGATATCCATATATAAGGTAAGGTAATTCCTTAATCTTTCTTGAGGTTTGATAATATAGTATTTGATATTTTTTATTTTTAAAATGATATTTAGCTCTCTTATAAAGGTGTAATATACTACTTTACTCTTATATCTCAATCACCAATCATACTTGTATTAAAAAAAAATTAATATTTTCATATATTCATAAGAAAATTAAATATCATTTTAAAATGAAAAAAATCAAGTGTTATATATTAAACTTCAAATTATTGTATCTTACTTACATAGAAGAGACTATGCATTGTTGGGTATATATATTTTTTTATAATAAATAATTCTGAGGGACATCAAGTGCTATATGAGTACACAAAAATGCCCTTTTCATCGTAGAAAAATCAATAATGAAAAGTAGTAATTAGCAATTTACTAATGAGTATCTGTAATTAAGACTTAAACTTACTTGATGAAGCGATTGTAAGCAGATGGAACTCTCTGTCTCTTCTCTGGAGCTGGACATGCAAACACACGGATATTGCACAGACAAACAGACAGGAACATTAAATCACTTCGCTGACCTTTTGCCCTAATGCCTCTCTCTCTCTCTCACTCTCTCTCTCTTCTATCATTACCTCATCATTATCTCTAGCAATCACTCTCTTCCCATGGATTCAGCACTATATTTTCGGGAGAGATTCAATGGGGTCTCCCTCACTTTCTGTCTCACTCAGTGTGTGCATGTTACAAGACATAAAAACGCAGACAAAATAAGATTTCAGAGGAACACAACTTTAGTTTTGATCATTTCCTCTACCTTTGGTAAGAGACAAGATTTTGTACATTCTTCCTAAGAAATTATTATTGTACTGTGGAAAGTTGGAAACTAAAACATTAATTATTCACTTTGGAAGTTTAATGTTTATAATCAAATTGAAGAACTAAAGCTGGCCTTCAGGAAGCACTAAATAAAGCAGCAGGAAAGAAGAAAAAAGCAAGTCATGAGATATATGTTCTAAAGATTCTTCGTTTTTTGCCACTTGAAGCATACCAAGAAACCTTAGCCTTTGTTCAGATTGACAAGTGAGTAATTTTGATAGGGTTATAATTCACCACTATGAGCTTAAAAGTAGTGTAAAATGAAGGACTAAAGGGGATCAGCAGAATTCCCTCCTTTTAACTTTTGTTAGGTGGTAGCAGAAGAATCTCTGATCACCCCACCAGGTTTATGTAGAAAAAGGAAAGAAAAATCAAAATCAAAATCAAAAAATGAAAAGAAAAAAAGAAAAGAAAAGAAAATCATAGTGAAAGCTATGACTATGGTGATGGCTTATTATAATAAAAAATTAAAGAAAAATCATTCTCACGTCTGTTAGCTGGTGGAGGTTTAGGGATTTCCTCAGGTCCTCCTCGCAGGGTACTCATAACTGAATCACTTGGGTTCTGAAGCTGATTCATCAGCATATTTGATGAAGGTGCATTTCGAATCTCCTCCTGATCAGTTAAACCCAATACTCAGAAAGAATTAACAGTAAAAACCCTAGTTTTATATATATATATATATTCTAGGCAAAATGTTTAAAGTATTAAAAACCCTAGTTTTAATATACCAGAAGATTTTGAGGAGTGAAGGAGTGGCCAAGGTGAAGCTGATTGGCAGCAGGAAGAAGCAGCGCTCGCATATTCACAGACAGGAGGTTGGTGCAATGGCCACATCTCACAGTCACAGTCTTGAACAAGCTAGTAGAAGGAACACTCACCTAAATGCAAAAAGAAGAAGCTTAAATGGGTTAAACTTAGAGGCCAAAGTAAACTCAATGACTATTTAGGCATAGGATAAGAAGAGAAAGAGGGAGAAGGAGGAGAGAAGGGGTTATACCGCGAGGACAGTGTCACAGAAGTTGCAATGAACATAGCAGAGCTGGTCGGAGGGAGAGAGGTGCTGGTCCGGTGAAAAGGAAGTGGAAGAGGCGGACATATTTCTCTTTTTGTTGATAGATTCACTTTCTCTCTGATTCTTGATTTGATTTGATTGATGGTTTGACTGATCAGTGGGGGTTTTTTGGTGATAGACAGATAAACTCCCTATGGATCTGATCTTCTTGATTGTTGAGTTTCTGTTAAGGAGGGAGAGGAAGAAAGGGAAAAGAGAGATAAAGTGAAAGCTAGAGAAAGAAAATATATGCCGCTAAAGTAATAGAGCATGGAATAGACCCAGAAAGTCGTTGCCTTCTCTCTCCATCTCGTGGTCTTTTATTGTAAAGTTAATTCCATTTACATTCTTTGAGATAAACAATAATTTATTAATATTAAAAAATAAATTATAATAAAAATAATAATAAATAAATAATTTATCATACTGCCCCACATTGAAATTATATGATAGATTTGTAAAAGAGAGATTCTAAGTTACCGTTACATTGTAGGTTGGTAATTTAGTTTTTTTATTTTTTATTTTTTATTTGTTATTTGTTATTTTTTTTATTTTTTAATATTAATAAATTATTATTTATGTTATATATTTTTTATGAATTTTTAAAAATATTTTTAAACTTTTTATACTTATAAATAAATAGTATTAAAAAATTTATTGTGAATAATATAATAAAGATAAAAAAATTTTAAAAAAATTTTTAAAATATTTTAAAATTTTCTCAAAAAATTATATGGCCTAAACAATAATTAATTAATGTTAAAAAATAAAAAAAATTAAGATAAAAAATACATAAACTAAAAAATTAGGATGTCAAAGTTATGATACAACTCCAAAAATAGCAGCCCTTTGCAAATACTCAATCTTCTCATTACCAAATTAACAATGCTTGATAAAATTTACAATTTTTTTAGCAATTTTATCTATCATTTTAGAATTATTTAAAATACTAAAATAAAGTATAAATTTTATGAAATACCCTCTTAAAATATAATGTCTCTAAACTAAAGATAATATGATATCATGAATTACTGTTTTAAAAGAAGATATTAATCCTTAATGAAATTAATCCTTTATTATATTATTATTGTACATACATGTATTAATTTGTACAAGTATAGAGATATTATACATCACAACTGAAAATAAGCTACTAGAGAGAGATAATAATCAATAAGCTGGTTCCAAAAAAAATGATTAATGATACTTACGAAATAAATAGAACTCTTTAGTATTATATAATAATGTGCTAGTATTTATTCTCTGACAAAATTATTTATTATACCTTAAATGATAAAATAATCTTAGCTAGACAACGATTACTCAAGAAATGCCCACAAAACTATTATACTATGACGGAGTATTGTTATGGAGTATTGTTATTTAAGAGGAGGATTTTAATTTTTAAAATTTTAATTTTTAATTTTTAGTTTTTTAATTATTTTAATATTTTATATTTTAAGTTAAAAGTTAAAATAATTTAAAAAAAGTTGAAGAAAATTAAAAATTAAGAAAAAATTAAGAAAAATTTATAACACAATAATTCAAAAAACAAAATAGGGAAACAAAAAAAAGTAAAAAAAAAATCTTTTATTTTTTTAACTTATTTCTTAAAATAAAAATTATAAACAAATTAAATAATAAAAAACTAAAATTTTAAAAATAAAAAATCCTACTCTATATAGATACTCCACGCTTGGGTAAAATTTCCCTTATACTATGCACTCTGTAACTGCATAGCACACACCTTATTCAATATATATTTGAACTAATTAAACCTTTTTCCTCTTTAATGTCAGCAATTTGGATTGGGGTTAAAACAGACTTACGGAGAACAAAAAATGAAGGTTGGCATTTCCAACGGATGTGAGTGTATGAATATGTCTGAGAGAGAGAGATGGGCAGAGGGTGCAGAGGTGGGGGAAGGGAGAGAGAAAGGGACGTGTGCATGGGAGTGATTAGCTTTGGCTCATTCACCAGTTGTTTTCACAGTTAAGAGTGCTTAAAAGACTGTCCTCGTTTTACTACAATTCCGTTTCATGATGACGATTTTATATATATATCGAATCAAATCTTTGTTCTTTGTTCTTTGTAACTCGAAATTTTCTCAAGAGACCCCATTTATAAATTTTTTTAATTAATTAAATATGGATGCTTAATTTATGGGAGGTGAAACGTACATATATCTTTTTATAAATGATTTAAGGCTTATTAATTCTGTTTTTGATTGTTTTATTTTTAAAAATAGTTTTCAAATACATTTTTTAAACACATTTTTTGAAAACAGAATACAAAAAATTCATTTGAAAATCTGTTTCCAAAATAGTTTGAAAAAAAAAATCATTTAACTTGATTTGAAATTTTAAAAGTCAAAATACTTAACTTGTTTTGATTTAAATTATTATTTAGATTAAAATTATAATTATAATATTATAGAATTAAAATAATACATATAATTAATTTAGTTTACAAATTTATTTAAAAAAATTTATTTTTGTTTTTTTAGAAAAAATAGAGAACGCAGCTTAAAATTATTTTCTGTCTTATGCTCTAAAGTTCAAAAAAAAAAACTAAGAGTAAAAAACAGTTGTCCAAACAGATTTTTTATTTATTGTTTTCAAAAACATAAAAGTATTTTTAAAAATAGTAATCAAACCAATTTTAATTTACACACTTTTTTATAGACAAACCTTTGTAGCTCTCTGCGAGGTTTAAAATGAAAAATCCCTAACAAGGCGGGCCACTGCAATGAGGATGTCATATGTTAGAGCCATCTTGTTTTCTAACATTTTTTGGAGTTGAATGCAAGTGACCTACCTCGCTTCTCGCATTCATTTTCCTTTCCTTTGCTGTTGCAATCAATTCAAACATGCATTTCGTACAACACCATTTTTTTTCTCAGCAGATCAGTACTTTCATTTCGATTTTCATTTGTTTCTATCATCTATTATCTATTTAATTCCTTTTTTAAGTTGTTCACATGTCCATCATAGAAGTATCAAGTAAGTGCATTGCATCATATGTAGAATACAAGACTTTTGCATGGATTTAGAACATCATATTATACAATGTATACAAAATAATCATACATGTATTTGACATGTTGAATGCCTTGAAAGAACTGAAGATCAGATCTGAGATGGTCTTCCCTCCTGTCTCCTTTTATGAGAAAATGTCGATGGATGGCAGAAGAAGAAGAGCAGAAAGAAAAGCAAAGCTTCTTAAAGTCTCTCTCTCTCTCTCTCTCTCTCTCTCTCTCTCTCTGTTAAAGCTTCCTTTCTCTCACTTATATAGGAGAAGGAGAGGGACCAAAATCTCAATAAACAATCCTGATAAACCCGTCCATCATGAGCCATCAGTATTTTTGAGTTTATACAGTAGAACCAATCACACTTAATAATAATAATAATAATAAGGTGTATTTAGTCCATCTCCCTGAATCCATAACAATCAATAGTTATAAAACATCAAATATATAATTAGTGGCAGCCCATATTAAAATAATTCTAACATTCTCCCACTTGGGCAACACTAATTGCATTGTTTATTAAAAAATAATTTCGCAAACGACTCTCTAGTTGAAAATAATGTATACAATGTGGCCACAATTTTGAAACTACCGATCCAGGGACAACACCTTTTACACAACTTGGTATTATGAGACCAAGGATGCTAAATCACAGCGATAATGTCATCTTTAATCAATGCAAAATCATCCATGGTTACAAGCATCATCAGTCTCACAAACCATGCCAGTAATGTGATTGCACAATATAAAATGGCACCAACAGTTAATTGTACTGTGACATAACCAAAAGGTCCACCACGGTTTCTTTCATCCATACGCTCTTTATGAGCCAAACAAAGAAACCATACCTAACATTCACATATGTCATTACATAGTCTCAAGGGTCCAAAATGGTGTCACCTGTGAAACACAAGTAACCAATATTATGCCAAGATGGACACCGTACCTTGGCATCACCATAGCCTTTTACAGCTATCATAAGGTATACCATTTTGCAATTATGTATGCTTTCCATATAACAACGAAAAATTCATTAATTATCAACATAGCCACCCCAATAAAACAAGCAGGTGTATGCATAAATATGGATTAAAACATCCCACAATAAATCCAAATATGTTACAACAATGTTTGTTAAATAAATACAATGATAAAGATGCAAAAGACTCCCACTAACCAAGCAAATCAAAAGAACTCAACACACCCATATTCTCAACATGTGCCTTTAAAACTATGGGTCTGATTCCTTTGGTTAGTGGATCAGCAAGCATTGAATCAATGCGAATGTGTTCAACGGCAATGACTCCATTCTTTACATGGTCTCTAACAGCTAAGTATTTCAATTCCGTGTGTTTAGATCCACTGGAAGTCTTGTTATTCTTAGAAAATTGCACGGCTGCACTATTATCACAAATGATCTGTAGTGGTCTTTCAATAGAGTCAACAATTTGGAGCCCTAAAATAAAGTTTCACAACCACATGGCCTGAGAAGTTGCTCTATAACATGCAACGAATTCAGCTTACATGGTAGAAGATGTTGTTATAGTCTGTTTGACACTCTTCCATGATATGGCACCACCTACCATCATGAAGACATATCCTGAAGTTGATTTGAGATCATCAGGACAACCAGCAAAATCTGAATCCGTGTAGCCCGTCACTTCCAGGTTGTCAACTCTTCTGTACACAAGCATGTAATCCTTTAATCTTTGTAGATACCGCATCACTTTCTTGATCGTAACCCAATGATCTCTGCCTGAATTAAGTAACGACCAAGAACACCAGTAGGGAAAGCTAAGTTAGGTCTGGTGCAAACCTGTGCATACATCAAACTCCCTATAGCACTTCATAAGGGACATCTTTCATTGACTCCTTCTCAACTTCATTTTGAGAACATTGACAATTGCTAAATCTGTTTCCTTTAACAATTGGTACATCTCCAGATTTACAATCTTTCATGTTGAATTTTTCCAGAATTTTATCAATGTAAGACCTTTGAGATAAACCCAGTAAATTACGAGTTCTATCTCTACTGATTTTAATTCCCAAAACAAATGATGCTTCTCTAAGATCTTTCATATTAAAGTTTTTGGACAACATTTGCTTGGTATCAAATAGTAGGGTCAAGTCATTTGCAGCAAGAAGGATGTCATCTACATAAAGAACAAGAAAAATAAATTTGCTCCCACTGACCTTGAGATATATACATTGATCAACTTTGTTTTCTGTAAAACCAAGAGAAGTGATGACTTCATCAAATTTCAAGTACCATTGGCGAGATGCTTGCTTCAAGCCATAAATTGACCTTTTCAATTTGCACACTAGATACTCATTTTCACTCACCTCAAAACCCTTAGGTTGTTTCATATAAACCTCTTCATTTAGAGTGTCATTCAGAAAAGCAGTTTTAACGTGTAATTCCAAATCAAAAAAGTTACTGACGCCATAATAATTCTAAAACAGTCTTTGGAAGAGAATGGAAAGAAGGTTTCAGTATAATCTATGCCTTCCTTCTGTGTGAAACCTTTTGCCACTAGCCTTGCTTTGAACGTTTCAATTCTTCCCTTGGAATATCTCTTAGTCTTATAAACCCACTTACATCCAATGGGTCTACAATTATCAGGTAATTCCAGAAGCTCCCATACTTCATTCTCAGCCATTGAAGTTATTTCTTCCTTCATGGCACTTCTCCACATATCTAATTTAATACAGGTTACAGCCTCATGAAAAGTTTTAGGATCAACAATATCCCCTATGTCAAAATCATGTTCCCTAAGAAAATTAGTTGCATAAAAGCCAGGAAGAGCATATTTTCTTTGCCTCTCGGATCTTCTCAAGGGAATCACACCAGTGGATTGAACTGGTTGAACAATGTCTGTAACTGGAGGGTTATCAATAGAAGGTTCAGTAATGACAGGATTATCTCCATTCACATCCCTATCAGATAAGGGTCTCAAATTTACAGGAGTAGGGAAAGGCAAAACATCTCAAATTTACAGGAGTAGGGAAAGGCAAAACTACTCTTTTATCATAATTCTCAACAGCCACCTGTTTAGGTTCAACCTCAGCAGTATCAAATTCAAGAAATTTGGCAATCATAGATTCAACAATCTTAGTATAACTTTCAGGACGATAGAATCTGTATCCCTTTGCACAGTCTGGATATCTAATGAAGTAACATCTAACATATTTAGGATCAGTCTTTCTCTCTAAAGGATTATAAATCTTTACTTCTGCTGCACATCCCTAAACTATGAAATGGTTGAGGCTAGATTTCTTACCAGTCCACAATTCAAAAGGTGTTTTAGGTACTGATTTACTGGGAACTCGGTTTAGGATATACAATATCGTTTTAATGGCTTCTCCCCAAAGGTATTCAGGTAAGTTGGTCCCACTAGTCATGCTACTCATCATATCCATAAGTGCACGATTTTGCCTTTCGGCTACACCATTTTGTTTAGGACTACCAGGCATAGTATATTGGGGAACAATCCCACATTCTTGAAGATACTCAGCAAACGGTCCCATGTGTTGTCCATACACACCATGTTTGCCATAATATTCACCACCCCGGTCAGACCTCACAATTTTGATGGCTTTTCCCAACTGTTTTTCAACTTCAGTTTTGAAAATTTTAAACCGTTCAAGAGCATCAGACTTTTCTTGTATTAAATAGAGATAATCATATCGGGAAAAGTCATCAATAAAAGTGATAAAATATTTTTCACCACATATTGCAGGAGAGTAAGGCCCACTGATATTAGTATGGATAATTTCCAAAATGTCAGAACTGCGTGTTGCACCTTTCCATTTAGACTTAGTTAATTTTTCCCTAATGCAATCTAAACGTGTCCATGTTATCAAAATTCAAGGAATAAAGTATGTTATCTTTAATTAACCTCTCTCCCCTTCCTTAGAAATGTGCCCCAATCTTTTATGCCACAATTTAAAAGATCTATCATTAATTCTAGATCTCTTAGACCCACAAGATTCAACAAGCATGGAGGAATATTGCCTATCTGTATTCAAACAAAGTTTATTCAAACCATCATTCAAGATAGCACAACCAACAGAAGAAGATTTTAACATTAAGTTCATATTTCCATTTCCAAAAACAAAATTATAACCCAATTTATCCAGTACAGAAACAAAAATTAAGTTCCTCTTAAAAGATGGTACAAAGAAAACATTTTCTAAAGTAAGTTCATAAAATTTTTTCAATACTAATTTGACTACTTCTACAGTTTCTACTTTTACATCTACATTGTTCCCCACTTTTAGCTTGGATTCTCTCTCAGTTGGTTTCTTTTGCTTTATGAACCCCTGCAAAGTAATGGCTATATGAGTAGTGAAACCACTATCTATCCACCATGAATTAATTGGTACATTAACTATATTAGATTCAAAACAAACATGTGCTAGGGGATTACCATTTTTCTTTTACTTATTCTCTAACCAAGTTTTGAAAAGCCTACAATCATTTCTTATGTGACCTTTCTTCTTGCAGTGAAAACATTCAACATCTTTCTTAAAATGAGCCTTACTTCCTCTTGTATTATGATTTTGACCGGCATTTTTATTGTTGCCATACCTTTTGGTGTTCTGAGTTTTCTTGGGAGCATGAGAATTAGTCTTTGCCTTACTAGTGGAACCCTTCTCAAAGTTGGATTTAGGTTTGAAAGAGAGCTGGGGAGCATCATTTTTGGGATTGTAGGAAAACAGGGCGACATCACTCTTTTCTTTCTTCAGCTACACAGTTGGCTATAAGCTCATTCACACTCTATGTTTCATTCATAGTGTTGAAATTTGTTTTTATATGAGTAAACTCAAGAGGTAAGGAATTCAAAGCATGGGATACAATGAAACGATCAAGCATGTCAATTTTTAATTCCTTGAGTTTGGTCTGGATGTGCACCATTCTGATAATAAAATCTCTAACTCCACCAACTTTATCATATTTGGTATCTGTGAGTTGCTTTAAAAGATATACAGACTCAGCATTGTTAGACCTATGATATCTATCCCCTATGGGCTTCATTAATTGTTTCACACTAGTGGTCTCTGGCAAACCACTTAAGAGATGCTTAGCAACAGATCTTTGAATTGCCAAAATCCAAGCCTGTTAGATCTCTCCCACTTAGCTCTAAGATCCTTTTGATCTTGAGTACTTTCTGTAGTTGGCTTTGGAGGCTTATCCTCACGCAATGCCATGTCTAAATCAGCCATTCCTAAAGCAAATTCAATATCTTTCTTCCATCTCTTAAAATTTGAACCATTCAGTTCCTCAACAATAGCGGTATTGTTGTTTAAACCAAAAGAAACTATTTCATAAAAGACAACATGTCAATTATAAGGCAATTATTTATGATTTCAATATCATAAGTCATAACTCGAGTTCCAACCACATTTCCACATCTCCCATTTGGGCAGAGCATGTAGAATATACGAAAATACTCCTTTTGGTACATAAAAGCCAACCGACAATAAATTAACTTTGAAACATTATCTCCTTTGGGTAGACAATATTTTCAGAATTAATTTATTACCCAATACATGCAAAAATTGCTTCTACACCACTTTCAGTTAAAACACACAATAACCCCTTTTGAGCCTGCTCAAAATTTAAGCTTTACAAATTTGATGTAAACAAAAAAACTTTGGTGAGAATATGTTCACATATATTGCAAAACTCAAATTTCAAACATTTTAATAACAACCAGCATATACTTATATGCTCATAAAATTGCCCAAAAAAAAACTTTAATTGACATTAATTGTCACAAATAAATTAAAATTTTTTTTAATAGCGAAAATGTCACAAAATGAATGTAGCAGGAGTATACAACCCTCAAAGTATTATAAGGCATAAAAATGGAGGGAAAAGGCTAAATCTGGACTGTGGTGCATGGATCCACGCACCAAACGCAACCCCTCTGGCGCGTGTATCCACGCGCCAGACGCAGCCAATCTGGCGCGTGAGACGCAGCCATGGCGCTCGTGTAACCACTGGCAAGTGATTTCACGCGCTAGTGACACCTATTTGGCGCGTGGAATCACGCGCTAGTACAATCTGTTGGCGCGTGATTCCACGCGCCAAGGTCTTCTTCCCCACTGGTGGGTCGGCTGACCCACCAGCCATGATGAGCTCCCAAAAACTCCTTTTAAGTCATTTTAAAACAATAAAATTGTAGATATTCTTAAAAAATATGTATAAAGTAGAATCTCCACAAAAAAATAGATCAAAATAACAACTTTTCAAATAAAACAGAGGGTTCTTTGATCCACTGTAGGATAATAACCAAGTTGCAAAAAACAAAGTGTTTTGAACACAATTCATGCTCAGAAAAGAACAAAATTCTATATCTGAGCCCAAGGAAACAACCAAAAAGGAAAAGTAAGGTAATAGGGTCCTAAATCCACAAAATGAGGATCTGATACCACATGTAGAATACAAGACTCTTGCATAGATTTAGAACACCATATTACACAATGTATATAGAATAATCATACCTGTCTTTGACATGTTGAATGCCTTGAAAGAACTGAAGATCAGATTTGAGATGGTCTTCACTCTTGTGTCCTTTTATGAGAAAATGTCGATGGATGACAGAAGAAGAAGAGCAGAAAGAAAAGCAGAGCTTCTTAAAGTCTCTCTCTCTCTCTGTTAAAGCTTCCTTTCTCTCACTTATATAAGAGAAGGAGAAGGATCAAAATCTCAATAAACAATCTTAATAAACCCGTCCATCATGAGCTATCAATATTTTTGAGTTTATACAGTAGAATCAATCATACTTAATAATAATAATAATAATAATAATAATAATAATAAGGTGTATTTAGTCCATCTCCCTGAATCCATAACAACCAGTATTTATAAAACATCAAATATACAATTAGTAGCAGTCCATATTAAAATAATTCTAACATCATATATATACTATCATTTTCTTACCAAAAAATGCATATTGTTATGTTTAATCCACATTTGATTTGTGTTTTCCCCCTCAAATCTCCAGCAATTCCAAAGAAAAAATTATTGGTACTAAAAATACTTTTTTTTTAACTTTATATTATATTATACACACATATATTGCATGTATTTTTTTCCTTCATCATTGTAATTCTTAGGTCAATTAATTGTGTGTTAATTGAGATTAAATTCCTTTTCAAATGATCTCAAAGCATACTTTCCACATTGGAGCTAGTATATTTGGTCAATAAATTTTCTTAGGTATTGTTCTAAAGTTTGAACTCGAAAAATTAAAATAAGAATCATACACATCTTTCACCACCAAGTCATCTCCTTAGGGCTGATACATGCATGGATATGGATTAGACTAATAATTCTAAACGGGGTTTAATTAGCTCAGTCTTATATCATTAAATAAATAATGTTCTATAAAAAATATTTATTTTAAAACATAAAAAGGTCCCCTTAGACTAATGATTCTTATCTCATATATTGTCATATTATATATGATGAACAACAATGTGACCTATTATTAGATGAGGAAGATAACCTGCTGGTAGCAGAGCTTGAAGATGATGCAATGAAGGATCAACGTAAGACAAGGAAGACAGCAGTTAGATGAAGAGGAAGTGCAAACTTCGACCGCTAAGTTAAAGGAAGTCATGAATTTATAAAGGTATAGAGAAAGAGTGATATTATTATTAAGTAATAAAGTTAAGTTACCTGAAATTAAAGGGTAGATGGTATTTAAATAGAGCTCATAAGCAGTACAGAGCTTGAAGGATATTTGGTCATTTAGCACATCGATCTAACATGGTTGATGAGTAACTAAATCTTGTGAAGTGCACTTATTCATCGAAAGATGGTTAGGAATGGTTATTATGCTGTTAACTAATGTGACAGAACTATTGGATGGTAGTTGACGCGCTGGGGAGACCTAGGTGCGACGGTAGCACATAAGTTTCATTCCTGTCGAGGGTAAAGAGCTCCCTAAAGTGGGCTACCTCCTATGAGTACTCAAAATGACCCATGAGTCCATGACAGATAATGTATCATATTATAACAAATTATTTTAATAAGTTGCTTAAAATTGAGCACGACCAAAAAAAAAAGAGATCAATTAATGAGTAATGACAAAACTATAACCAAAAAAAAATATAACAAAAATATTTTTAGTACAACTAGTCTGATCACAACAAATTTTATTTTTCGTATTTAAATATAAACTGTGTCAATTTGAGTTCTTTGTATCCATGTATTCTGATAAAGTAGGCATCCTGAATTGGTTTTAAAACTATTTTCTTTTCAAGTGATTTTCTTTGAAATTACTTTATAAAAGCACTGAAAACTTGAATTACGAAGTTCCATTAATAAATGAGAAGATGAAGAAGTCTAGGATTAAATCTGGAGAATACATCGATGATTTGACTGCTCAGACATCTCTCTCTTTCTCTCTTGTCTCTCTCTCTCT
Source organism: Ceratonia siliqua (assembly GCA_034509205.1). Classification (NCBI taxonomy): domain Eukaryota; kingdom Viridiplantae; phylum Streptophyta; class Magnoliopsida; order Fabales; family Fabaceae; genus Ceratonia; species Ceratonia siliqua. The sequence continues at coordinate 14,381 of JASKGM010011663.1, forward strand.
CTCTCTACGTACTTGTCAGTGATAACAAAAGACAGAGATCTTTAAATATCGTTCGCTTTCCTTTGTCCTTTGCAAAAATACATGTTTCTTTTGGGTTACTGATTTTCCAATTCAGTTAGGTCTTCTGCTTAAATCGTAGCCTCTCTATAGAAGGGTTTCCTGTTTTGTTACAGAGATATTTGCAAAGTAACCCTAACTTTGCTGAAAAAGATGGCCTCACTTTTCATAAAGCTATTACCCTCCGTGCCACATGTCTATTTGGGCTTCATCGTCCCAAATATGTCCCTCATCAATGGGTAGGAGTCCTACCATAGGACCTTAGCCACCAAGTAACAAAGAGCTGTGGCGTCCTTCCAAATGGTTCTGTAATTTCAGTGTCCTTAGCTAGAGCTTGGCTGGCATGTTTGTTTCATTTGGGGGGTACGTTTGGGCTCGTCAACTGTCCTTAAAAAGGAAAGGCTTTATCATGCTCATAAAATATTAGGGCTCAATTAATAGGAGAGAATTATTTTTCAGCAGAGTAGCGGTACTTAATGAAATTCCGCCTTGGAATCATTTAGAAGCAAAATTTTGAGCATATATATGATTCTCTACAGAAATTTTAAATGTCTGCTATTTTTAAAAAGAATTTTTTTTCATTATTTATAAATTATTGGTGTTTTGCTAATGTGATAGGTATGGGTATTCAGTAGATTTAGGTTGGATTGAACGTATTTTTCAACTCAACCTCATACTGCATACTTGTTTATGCAAGTTAGGTCAGATTGAGGTTAGGAAAATTTTTCTTGTCAACCTAAACAAATCCAACCTACACATCAACGGGGTTGGCTCAGTCGAGTTTCGCGAGTTAATAATCTAAAAAAATAATTATAAAAAAATATTCAAAACATTAAAAATTTTATAATAATATAGATATGATATCCCAAATTAAAAACATCATTTTATAAAAATAAAAATAATATAAAAAATGTAAACTAAAAATCTTGACTTAATATATACAAAATAATATTATATTATATTAAGATATGAATTCACATGTCAATTCAAATTGGAGTGGGTTGACATTTTTAACCCGCAACTCAACCCGAATTAACCTAAATGAACTCAATATGTACAAGTCCAATTGGATTAAACGGATTTACAAGTTATCCCAACTCAATAACACTGGAAGGGGTTGTTCATCCAAGAATAACCCCATGCATGTTCAGTGTATACGCCTAATTATAAAGTATGGGGCAGATATCCTAGGGTAGGGAGTGTCATATTTAATGGGAAATGTACCATGAAGAGGCGTCATCATTAATGGCAAACTAGTGAGAGAGAAAAGATCAGAAGAGAGTTGCATTAGGACGTAGCTAGTTATGAAAGTTGCTATTAAAATTGTTGGGCTGGAATGACTCTTTGTAACAAGAAATGCCTTTGTCACATTGATTTGGGAGGGACAGGAAGAAGCAGAATACGGCATACTTGGGCAATTAAAGTGTATACTCTCTAACTTCTCAGTAGTTAAAATAAAAGTTTTAGAAATAATTTTGTTCATGTGTATTTAATTTTGTCATAGTTGAAAAGCATAGCAGTAGTAGCTAGTTACAAGAATATGCTTAAAGTGGCATTGCTAATGATAGGAAATACTATCCTACATTTTACTCTTTTTTTTTTATGTTTTTTTTTTAAATTTTTTCTTTTTAAAATTAATTAATTAATTTTTATTTTATGTATTTTTTTCAAAATTTTTTAAATTTTTTTAAATTTTTTCTTAAATTTTTTTACTTTCTTTTTACTATTCATCTATAATTTTTTTATTATTCATTTGTAACTTAAAAGATTTTAAAAATATACAAAAACATATCAAAAAATTATAATAAAAATACATTATATAAACATATAATTAATTAATTTTATAAAATAAAATATATTAAAAAATATATTAAAAAAATTTTAAAAAAAATCTTAAAACTTCTTTACAATCACAAAACTGTGACGACTATAAAGGAGTACTTGCCCTAATTATGAGTTAACAATTCACATGGCATCAACCACATTGATCTTTAAGATTTTTTCTTCCGTTGATCATTGGCTTCAATTGAAGTTTGACCTTGCACCCCTCATCTCTAGACAGTTCTAATACCAAATAATCACAGTTTCATTGATCATTAATCTTTAAGACTAAGTACATAGTATTGATCCCTACCTCTTCCCCATTTCACACTCCAATTCCCTAGATCTTAGATCTCCTATGTAACAAAAAGAAGTCTACAGTAACGTTTAATTTAAGTATGAATAACTTAGGATTATCGTGTTTGATATTTCATAAACAATATAAAAAATTATAAATTTTGCCTATAAACTCTCTCTCTCTCTCTCTCCTTGTTTCTGTGTCTCTGGCTTTGGGGGAGAAATCCAATAAAGATGAGATATAAGGAGCTCTATGACTGTTTTGGCATATGAAGGGAAGTAGGGTAAGGAGATTCGTACGCCTTCTGCTGTGTTTGTGTTCAGCATCACTGTTCAGCACCAGCTACTACCACTGCCTCAACACCTACCACTTCCCCTTTCTTTCCATTTTCTAAGAACGTAGAATCTAAGGGCACGTTTGATTATTGTTTTTTAAATAGTTTTTATTTTAAAAGATAATAAAATAAAGAAACATGTTTGTACAACTATTTTACTCTCAGTCTTTAAAAATTATTTTAATTTTTTATGCTTTTAAAACAAAAGAATAACTTTAAATAATTTTCTACTTTTTAGTCTCTGCTTTTTAAAAAACAAATTTTTTTTAAATTGTTTCAAATTTACATTTGAAAACTGTTTTCAAAAATGAAAAAATTAAAACAGAATTAAACAGGCCCTATCGTCGTTCTTGGCTTCTATTTTGTGTGCTAATTCTAAACTGCATAACCACATGGCATAACTATACCCACTCTCCATCTATGAGTATTGCTACTTTCACATAAATAATAATTCACAAAATTCATAAAGTAATTCTAATATAGAACTCTTTTCTATGCATATTCTTTCTCACTTGATTATAAGGCTAAAATATTGCCATATACACATTTTCTGAATTTTGTGAGGAAGTTGATTTGTGAGACCAATATTCCTCATCTAAGAAGTCAGCAATTCTTTGATTCTATGGGCTTATCTTTGAGTTAATTATGTTCAGTTGCATCTAAAATACTATATTTACCTTTGTTAATATTTAATAATATAATACTAAATATTTTTGTTCTTTTAAAATAATATTATACTCCCTTATAAAAATATGAATATGTCAATTTATACTTACCACCAATATACTGTGCACTACAACATTTTGGGTATAAACAATGCTTCGCAATACAATGTATACAAAACTATTGCATTTGGTAGAATAGACAACAGTAGAAACAAAAGTAAATATATATATATATATAGTTTTATATGAAAGTTAAATATTATTTTTTAAAAAATAAAAAAATGTCAAATATTATATTATAAAATTTTAAAAGAGAAAAAGATAATTTATACTTTTGTATAAAAATTATTAAATTTTAAACTTGAGCGTTTTAAAAATTGATAAATTAAAAGTTAAGCCCATACTTGCGGTCAGAGCCCATAAAAACTCTAATAATTACTCAAATAATTCTAAAGGCCTATATATAGAATGAAACCTAATACAGTTTGGATCACATTGAGGATTACTTATACACTAACCTATCTTTGAATCTCCTTAACCCCATCTTAGAAGATTACTCAAGGAACATGACAATGTCATTTTAAAAGAGTAATAGACACAAATTATGAAATTTATTATTTAATTAGTGAATCATACTTAATTATATTTATAATTTGTTAAGTTATATTATGTCTATTTATCTCGTAATACAACAATGTTAAGTTTCTTCCTAACATGAAAATATCTTAATCCTACTCTCTTAAACAACCATTAATGATAATTAAACAGAGCATTTTTGTCGCCCAAATTATAATACCAATGAATGGCACAGAGAGAATATAATTGAAGTGACCCACTTTGTTATGAATCTCCAAGTTCACATCTAGGAGAGACAGCTACAAGAAATGGTGTCCATTTTTAAGGAAGCAAAAGGAGGTTACAGATAGAAGAACAGATCTTTCAGAAGAACATTACAGCGCTAAGCCATGGGTTGAAAATGTGGAAGGAGGACAACAATGGCATACAGACAAGAAGGGACCACTGAACAGGGTAAGAAAAGTGGCCCACCACTTGAAACAATAGCAACTTGCTCTGCTGGACATTCATTCAGTATCAAGCCAATGAATTCTAGATTTGATGTCTAACATCCAAATGGCTTCAATGGAAGAACTGTTTTAGGTCAGTTGTGGTTTTCCTTTTTCTTTTTCTTTTTTAAAAAAGTTATTGTATTACAGGTATAGTTGAAAAGCTAGTGATTAAACTGTGTATAAATAATATTGGGTAGAATTTTTATAAAAGCTGTTTTTAAAAAAGTAAAAGTAATTGATATAGTGTTTGGTAATAAAATTTAAAAGATAATGTGAATATGTAAAATGATAATAAATTAATAATAGGTATGCTTGAAAGGACTTTCTTACACTACTAAAAAAAACATGATGTATGAAAAATAATTATTTGATATAAACATATTTTTACATTAGTTATATTAAAAAAAAATAATCACAAACTAATAGCAAAAGAATAATAAATAAAGTAGTAATTAGATTAGAAGAATAAATTTTCATGACAAGAGTGGAAAAGACATGTAATTTGTGTACTTGTTACTTACAAAAATATAGCTGCAAGTTGTGTTTTGATGATAAACTAGAATGATAAGTAAATATATACCGGTTAAAATAAAATAAAAAACTAATAAAATAAGGATATATTTAAAATTTAATTATAATATGAATGTCCACATTTTCAAATTTACATAGCTATAGTTGCTTTAAAAAGCATCTATTATGATGCTTCTCAAAAGCACAGCTTTTAAAAAAACACCGAAAAAAGAACTATTAAGAATTTTTAATTAAACATAAATTTATGACTTTTGCTATCTAAAAGTATGGGGAGTAAAAGTAACAACATTCTCAAATTGGGCCTTAGATTGATGAAAACTAGTAAAAACTGCTAACCTTGGTAAAAAAAAAAGATTAAAATGGATTTTAAAAACTATAATTTTGTATTTTTGGGTTTTTTAACTAATCTCAATAAAATTCAACAATATTTATGATAAATAATCAAAACAACTCAAATTTGGGTTCAAAAATAACTAAAGTCATATAATTCTTATTAATAGTTTATAATTTTTTTAATGTTCTTTATGATAATGATATTTTTTTTTTCGAGTATATGCATTATTAAACAAATTTATACATTTATAATGTCATTGGACTTACAACCCAATAGCCTTTTCTATCACATGGCCAGTTTTGGAACATATATTTCAATTTATTAACTTCAAATTCATGCCACTATTTCATCAAATTATAGTTGGGCTTATGGCACAAATGATTCCTTGTTTTCAATCATAGCCAAAAACTCACAAGATGTAGGATTTATGTGACTTTAAAGATTCCAACTTTACAGATGTAGGATATCTCCAAGTTCACATCTAGGAGAAGATCTAATTTTTTGGTTATATCCCACAACAAAAGATACATTCTGTTGCCATTTGAATGTAATTCTTTGTGCTTTCCAAACACAAACAGAATAAAAAAGCTTTTTTTTCGTCACTTTTTTCTCCTCCATAGCACAACCAACTAGGCACAGACTTGCTAGTATCACTGATTCTGACCTTGATCAGGATTAATCACATCTAACATACCATAACATTTATATGCCTTCAGTTTTAGAAATCAACTTCTACATATTCAGCATATGAGTAAGGGAAATTATAATGGACCTAAAACGAAAACGAAAGTTGTACTTCAATATTTTAGATTGATTTATACAAGCGAAATTCGTTAGAGTTGGGAAAGTTTACTGATGTTAACTACTGTCAAGCAAAATGAAGCTCTTAGAGCCATGGATTGAAACAAAACTGAATAGCCCCCTCAAAGATAACAGAAAAAAGAATCAGCAGAAAATTCAATAGACAAAAGCACCACGAGATCTATAATTTTCCGGGGTTACAAAATGCATTTTTTGTTACTTTGAGAGCCAATAAATAATGAGAAATAACGTACAAGCAGCAATTACTGCTGACAATATAAGAGTATCCCTTGAGCGTTGCCTTTTTATTGTACCTGCAAGAGCAAGGTATTAGATTAACACCAAAAAGAGAGGAGAAAAAGGTAATATCAAAGGCAAAGTCAAAAGATAAAGACTACTTTACAACATACCAAGCAGGCTACGAATCACGGGGAACTTGTCGCCGAGAAGCTTCACTTTTCCTTGAACGTCACCAAACAAAGACCTTTGAGACCCCAAAACAGCTCTTGTTGCTTGAGCTTGACTAATCACATCATCTATCTGTGAAGCAGCAAGAAATTGAATCAAGTATCCTCAAAGGCAAATACAGAGATAAAGGCCGGGTTCATGTTCCATAAGAACTAAAATATAAGTTTTGTATAAAACCCACTCTGATTTAAGGGTGTAAGCCGATATATCAGAAAGATTTAGTCATCAACATTCTGACAACTAGTTATCCTTCGAGAATGGGCTTCCAATGCAGCTATACAAATGACAAGAATATAAAAGTCTGAAAGCAGCATGAGCTTTAACACAAATATATCATGCATGTTAACTGATCATCTTGGGTAGAACTCACCCCCAAAAGTTAACTCATTGATATATCTCACTTAACCAATTTACTAAAGCAATGTAAGATTTCTAATACTCTCCTTCACGACAAAAGAGTGCACTCACGATGGAGAACGTCTCCGATGCTTGGCGTAGATCACCGAGTCTCGACTCTGATACCATGTTAACAAACCATCTTGGGTAGAACTCACCCTCAAAAGCTAACTCATTATTGGAAGAGTGCCAGGGATTATATACCTCACTTAACCAATTTACCCAAGTAATGTGGGACTTATAACAATGCAAAACATCAATGACAGTGGTGGAACTAGTTAGGCAAGCATAGATGCATAAGTGCAAGTGAGCCATAAAAACATGACCTGCCAGATGTATTAAAGATATAGAAGAGGAGAGAGCAATTGTGGAAAGGAAAATCTCTCTAGTACTAATGGAGAATTGGAGATCTCAATATTATACCCAGTTAAAATTTGCTGTATAGGGCAAATTGACTTTGGCTTCACCGTATATAGGTTTTTGAAGACACCATATGACAAGTTTTAAAATGAAATCTTCAGCTAGCTACATCACATTAATACCACACAGGAAAAGAATGAGAATGGCCCCTTGAGGTAGCCATGACGAAACAGCAAGGTTCATCTGGTAAGACTTTCCAGAGATCAACCCACTTATAGCCGGCTCAGATTCTAAGCTTATCCCAAAGTTCCATTTTGCAACTAAGAATCCACCGCCAAGATATAAAGATTTATCAAATACTATAAGATCATTAGCTAAAAACGTGCACCCAGAATCCTCGCCTGGATAGATATTGTTATGACTGGAAATTATTTACTGGCTCACTCAGCCAATCAGATATTTCTCTTTTATCAACATAAATTAACTCACCAACCATTTTTCTATGGTAACGATGGTGCATTGAGCTTAAACTTGAGACTTTCTCTCGAGTAGAGAAATGATAAGTTATCCTCAGATTAATACTACTCTAAACAACCAGAGGTGCTGAAAATATAAAACCTTTTTGTAAACTATAGCACATTGAAGCAAGTTATGCTGATGTAAACAAAATTTAACTAAGAGGTGCATCAACAATTGTTTTCTATCAAGCTATTGAGGCTGCAGTTGCAACACATGGCAGCTCTCCCAAAGTCCCACTCCTCCTCTCCAAAAAGAAAATAGATAATTCCAGAGATAGAATAAACCTGAGATCTTCAATAAACCTGAGATCTTCATCTTATTAATTTTGAATAAGATATGAGAACAAACAAATCCCACAAACCACAGTAATTTAGCATCATGCCTTCAAATTGAGGGCCTGTTTGTTTGGACTTCGCAGAAAATGTCTTTTATGCTTCTCCTTTTGAAAGAAGGCCTTTTATAGAAGTAAAAGCTGTTTTGTATTTGGATGCAGTAATTGAGAATATCTTTTGAATTAGAAAATTAAATAACCTTCTCTCTCATCTATCATCTTCTCATTCTGAAGGAAGCCAGAAATTATGGCTTTCTCTAGAAAGTAAAAAACTACTTATTTTTTACTTCTCCATTTAGGAGAAGCTGAAACAAACACTCAGTTTTTGTTAAGAGTAACTATTTTTTGAAAAAAAAATTATTTATTTTCAAAATAAGTCCATACAAACAGTGCCCGAGTCTACTTCAAGAAGAGCTTTCCTCAATCCTTAATTTACATAATGTGAAACTGCAGAACTAAAAATCTTTGAATAGGCATACATTATATCTGTTTCCAATTTAAAGTACACAGGTTGCAGTATTCAACTGACATAATAAATCTGAACAGGAAAGGGAAAGGAAGGTAGGATCAAATAGGAATAGGAGTATTACCAAAGTACATTAAACATTGTCATCTAGGAGTGGGGTGAGAGTGTTAAGCATGGCAAGGTTGGTTTGCAGGTACTCAACTGTTAAAAGAAAATGTCCTCAACTAAGGAATTCGTTACATGTGACTGATGGAACTACTCAATCTATTTAAATTAAGCCTTGAATCTAAACAGCATTAGTCAAGTCCCTCCATCAAGGCCTAAAGTCACTGATAGCTCATAAGCCAACGAGCATCTTCTTTTCATCTTAACCATTCACCTTCAGTCAGACTTAAAACATAAGCAAGAGAGAGCGTTTTCTTTTTCTTTGCAATATACAATAGAGTTGATATGAACCACCGACTACAAAAACTTTTTTACTTTACATATTAAGAAAGATTCATGTATTGAAGAAATGTGAGTTTACTATATTTAACAATAGAATATAGACTTACATGAGATATACTTCCGTGGATCGAAGCTCTCTCCCGTAATAACTGCATTCTTGGTGACATACTTCCCGGTGACTGCCAAAAGAAGGTCAGTCTAATACAACTATGAAGAAAATACCTATATAATTAAATTTCGGTCATGCTCATGGCTTACCTTAAATTCACTAATATCATCCCTGACTGAACTCAAAAGCTCTGCATGTTCCCTCATCGAGTTTATGTTCCCCTTGATACGCCTAAATTCCTGAAAAGGATAACAACATTCAACTTGGGAAAAATGTTAAAAGTCAACTCACTAGAGTAATAATCTTATTTATAAAATCTTACGATACAAGTATTCTTGAGTTACATCTTAGAGTTGGCATAACAGTAGGTTGGGCTAGGCCATGAAGAACCAAGTCTTTTATTGTATTGGGTCATATCTGTATTCTACAATCCTGTGGTATTTGATTTTTCTTTCCTTGTTTTTTTTTTTTTTGGAATAAAAACAATCTTGTTGTTTTAAATTTTAAGATAAAAACTTCATCTAAGCTTAGATTAATTGGATGCATTGCTGAATTTTATGGCAGAAATATTTTGAGAATATCTTTCTACGACATCTTTCATAGCTCAAAAGGGAGTATATAGCTTCTCAACAGGAACTGTGACAAGTGGGCCTAAGAATTACATCCTATGTTGTCTTAAAACCTCTTATAAAACATAGGTAGTACCCTGCAAATCATAGACACCATGCTATTGAAGATAGATTGGTAAGCTTTGATTGCACAAGTTGTATTCTTGTAAAAGGGAACCAAAGAAAAATAACCAAATTTAAGGCCATAAGATCTTGAAGATCATTAGACAAATAATGATGGGAAAATCTTAAAGTTGGTACAATAATACATGCATATCCATATCAACGTAAATACTCAGAGTATATCTGTATATTGCATGGTTTTGAATGTCTCTTCACATGCACTTGTCTGTTTATCCCAAACAGGATGGGCAGAGCAATATAAATTGGATTGAGCTGAATTCTTGAGCATGCTAACTACTTTTATATAATTCTACAGATTACAAAAGCATGCTTTTATCCAAATTCTCCACATGCCTTGGTCACTTGTCAGGTCAAGTAAAAATTAACACTATAGTATACTATAGGTACATCGTGAATTGTGATAACTCTGTTCCAACATGCCTTAAAGGTCCTTCACTCAATTAAACAAATTCAAAAGTTCAGCGAAACCACATAGCTCATGATGTAGGTTGGCAGATAGAGACGACCTATGTAGACTACAATCATTCATAACATTAAGAAGAAAAAAAAAATTAGCACCCATTCAGCTTCTATGTCTATGGGCATGTTTTGGATGCAGCGAGTTCAACATAATCAGTTTCACATAAATTAGTTAGGCAGGCACTGATAAGCAATCACGATTAATATTTGGTAATTATCAAGCATAATCAATGTTCTTTTTTTAACCAATAAACAAAACCGGTGTTTTAATTCCTTAAACACCCTGACATTCATTACATTTTACAAAACTACATTTTGCCAAAGCACCGAAGACGCTACATTTTGCCAAAGCACCAAAGATGCTGCTTTTGGAATATGCGGATTTGACTTATGAATGCACATTTGCAAAACCATATCTGTTCTTTTTTTAACCAATAAACATAACCGGTGTTTTAATTCCTTAAACACCCTGACATTCATTACATTTTACAAAACTACATTTTGCCAAAGCACCAAAGATGCTACATTTTGCCAAAGTGCCAAAGATGCTGCTTTTGGAATATGCGGATTTGACTTATGAATGCACATTTGCAAAACCATATCTGCTTCTAGTGACAGGAAAGACCACATAATAATTTTTTTAAAACAGAATGAAATACCAGAATGTTCAAAGATCATTTTTTTTCCAGTTCATAACTACAAGATAGTATTTTTATCCCCTATATTTTACTTTCCTTATAATAGCCCTAACCAGATAGATACATCATTTTACTTTTTCATCCTTATAATTTTCTTTAAAAGGCTACAATAGGGATAAACTAATAATTACAGACTAGGCACATTTTCATTCCACATTATTGTCAATCAAACCAAGCAAAAGAAATGCAATCAATCTCAATCTATCCCTTTCCACCTCGTTTTCCAAACAAATATAGGAGAGGACAAAAACATCTTTAGTTCTATCCATGTTCTTCCCCCTTCCCCCAACATTGGTTCCTCTCCTCTTCCACTGATTCTACCAAGATAGCTTAAATGACGTGCGGTGAAAGGTTATAAGAGGCACCTACCATAAGAGATTCAGCACTATATAAAAAAAATATATGCTTGACATAATACTGGATCTGACATAGAATTGGTGCAAGAAATTTTGTTGGAACTCAGAAACTGTACCATGATAAGTAATGACAAGAACATTTCATTGAGAGAGAGAGAACTATCAAGAGGTGACAGATTCAATGTTCATGTGCACCAAACCAATGAAGTGAGAGCTGGAGAAATATTAAAAGCAGCATTTCATTAGCCGCTTCTAACTTTCCTTTATCTTTTGGCCTTGGTTGGCCCAAACCTATACATTTATTAAAGAAAAGGCTCACGATTTGATTCTAGAACGGAAAGTAACAGGTTAGACGCCTAGACACACATTCACACATGACATCCAAACCCAAGTCCAAGCATCACATATAAGAAGCCATAAAAATGTAACAAGCTCCTAGCATACTGCCAATATTGCATGTAAGACTTATGCATCCACCTTATAACAAAGAATATGAAAGTACTGTCAGAAGTAAACCGAACCATATGGACTTCTGTAACAATTTACACTTTGATTTCCAATGCCAGTGAATTATTCCTTTTACTGATTGAAACTACATCATACAAAATAATTATAGTGACACGAATCATACCTGGGTAAACTCATGAAGAATGTCTCTATGCCTGGCCAGCTTTTGAGTTACAGAAGTAGCTGGTGCAGCAGATGCAGCACATCTACTCATTGCGTCATTTATATCCAATAGTTTCTCCAGCAAGGATTGGATTTCCATTTCCATGGACTTCCACGACCTGCTGGCTCCAAGAGGTGGTGACCCACTATCCACATAACCTGATAGGAAAAGTCACATTATTATATATCTAGAGCACTGTGGCAGAACCAGGTAAGTAAACAATAACTCAATTGCCAGAAGACAGTTGTAATAGTCCTAACCTAAACACGATAGAAACTGCTTAACTATAGATCAATAAAACAATAAGAACTGAATATATGTAAGAAATACCCAACTTGCATCCTTATTGCCATTTAAAAAGATAAAAGTAATATAGAATAAAAGATAAAAAGGACCACTTTAGGTTACTATTGTCTTTTGTAACTATATACACAGCTAATAAACCCACAAAACTAATTAAGCAGCCAACTTGTAAAACCTTAATCTTAGCTGGAACAGATTAGAAGGGGGGGAAAGCATCACGAGGCAACAGCTCAAAATTATAAGCACAGAAATGCCTATTTTCAGGGGGTTTCAGACATCAACACTGTAATGACACACTAAAGACACATGTCCGGCAAGCATCCATATATGTCAGAATAAAAAATTGGTTTTTACAGTTCAGACACGTGCCAAAGACGAGAAACCCCATCTTGATGATATTATAAGAGTTCTTTCCTAATTTTCTTTGCTCGTACATAAATAATTTGAATGGTATATTTCAACATCTTTTTATTTAGTAGATTTTGTAGAAAATAATAGTGCAAGGTACTTAAAATATAAGAAGATGCCCATTGTGTTTTTCTTTGGAAGGGGCTCATTTAATGGAAAGGTTAAAAAATTAGGATTTGAATTATATATATGCCATGTTGTGTCTTATGTTTCTTGAAGTTTGACGTCTCAACATATCCATGTCCGTGTTCATGCTTTGTAACCTGCTTTTGGATTGTAATTTGTAAAGTTGCTACTACAACACAGATCAACTGAAGAAGTACTAAAAAATGTCAAGATGAAAAAGAAACAGGCCAAATATACATCAAGAAAAAGGAACGGAGGTAGGTCATCAAAGAAAGACAGAAACTACAGCCTTTTCCACTAAAGAAATACCCAACCCCCTATATAGCTTATAAAGCTAGAGCAAAAGGAAATGTGAAGCCCCAGGCTTCACACACAGCATAGGGGTGCAAAATTTTGCTAGTGTCTGTAATCTCTTTTTAAGGTATCAGTCTCCTCAGGAACAAACTCTTATCTGGAAGAAAAAATTGCCACTTGTTTCTCTGTCTGTTCTTCTCAGATCCCGTTACCTCATAAAATATACCTCTTTCAACTTCTAAACTGGTTTCACACCAAATTATAGAAAGTTTTCAACAATTTTTTTTCCTTGAACTTATTTCTGCCGATAATTTGTGTTCCAAGTTATCATGGTGTAACAAATTATCCCTGAACTCCAGTTTTCCCCCATAAAGTGAACAAGAACATGCACTTTCAACAAATAAACTTCAGAAAGGAAAGATCAGACTAGACTCCTCCATATAGTAAAATTTGTTTTACTTTTAATTAAATCTGCTAAGCATCCACAAGAATCAGGAAAACAAATATTAAGAGGGAATAGAAATTCCGTCCCTTTCATAACTGAAATGGATCAAGAAAAGAGAATGACACATATATTCTCCCTGATTTCAATTGAGGTTACTTCAATTGGGTCAACCTCACTTCTCCACAATCCAGACAGATTTTAATTGCAACCCTCACAGACATTCAAAAAAAAATGCAATTTTTGAAATCCAACGCAAACCCACCATTCTCCTATGATCAACATTAATCAATATGTGAATCAGGAGAGCGACAGTCAAAGAATTCAGTAAGCGATATCATGAAGAAAGCAAACCTCCTTGGGTGAATCTAGCGCCTAGCTTGGCATAGGAAGACAGCTTGACGTCAAGATCGCCCTCGATCTTACGCGCTTCCTTTCTCAGTTCCTCCCAACCCGATTCCTGCAACTCCATGATCGTATCCGTCATTCGGATCTTCTCCGAAATCAAATCCGGATCCTCCTCCTTCTTCTTCCTCCCTTCTCTTTCGATCACTCTTCGTCGATTCAGTTATTACAGTTGAAATTCTGGCTTTTGCATCACTGCTCTATTCCAATCCTTCGCTCTGGCTTCGCATGCTCCCTCCCAAACGCTCACAGAAGAGGAAAGGGCAGAAGAATCATCTGCAGCTAGCCCACCGAAACCAGAACTGTACCCGATCTATTTCCACGTGTATGTTCCTTATTGGTTGGTCATGTAGCCTGATTAATTCCCGGGACCCACATACCTAGTACACGAGTGACGTGGGGAGTGCCAAATATCTACATGTGGGCCCACATTTAAAATTAAAGGCCACACTTGGATACATTTTGAGCGAACATGATGTGTTTGGAATTGGGCTATTAATATTTCACATAATATGTGTTAATAGGTGAAAACCTATTTGAGAGTAAATTATTTTTTAATTTTGGTATTATATTTTTTTATTTATACGGTAAGGTTAATTTAAATTTTTTGATATTATATTTTAAAATTATCTTATAAAATTTTAATTTTTTATATTATTTTAATATACTATTACAAAATTATTTAAAATATAAAAAAAAATTATGACTCATCATGCAATATTTAGATAAAGTTATCTCATTACTTAATTACAAACTTATGAGTAAACTATCATTGAAAGTTATAAATTTGTATATTTAATTTTGAAAGATTATATATATTAATTGAATACATTAAGTTTGACTCTACTAAATTATAAATTGATGTAAACTCAACTTTTAAAAAGCTAAATTTCTTTTCTTAATTGATGTAAATTCAAGTAATAAAGTAATGCAAAATTAATATTTCAAGATTTAAATTGATACATTTTAGTTATTACATAAAACAAGCAAGAAGTATATATGATCTCCTTAGTACTAATACATACAAAATTCCTATAAACTTGATGCACCATTAGGATTTTGAATATTTTAAAGGATATAGATCAATGTGGTTTACCCTCAAGAAGAAATTTATTAAATATTTTAACTGAATTTTGATTTTAATATTATTTTGTCTTCTGTATATATAGTATTTTCTCTAAATATAAGTTTATGTATTTTATTTTATATATGCATTGGCAGAGCCAAAATTCCTGATGTGTTTGAAGTGCTCTGGTAGTCATTAAGTTATTTATTACATTTTTGGAAATGTAAAAATGTTTTTTTAATAAATATTATTCAAATAGTTAATTATTTTACTATAAAAAAAATAGTTAATTATTTTTATGTGCTTGATGCCATTGTATTTTTAACAATACCTCATGAAATTTTTTTATTATTTTGAGATATCTTTTTATAATTATTTAAAATATCATAAAATTATAAAATGTTATTTTAAAATATAATACCTTTAAACATATCTATTTATTAAGTACATGGGTTATTTATGACATTTTCAATAGGTTTCTTATAAAAATATTTATATACACTTTATCTATCAGATCATTTATAGACCATACTAAAAAAAATAAAAATAAAAACTTCACAGTTCATGCATTATATACCAAGAAAATTACGTAAAAATTACACAAAATATAAAAAGTCTCGTTCATTTTGAGAATATAGTCCATAAATAACGTTGTAGATTATGTTCATTCAAAAGAATTTTTTTTTAATTATTAAAATTAGGGTATCTAGTACCTATTTTGATAATGGAACTCAGAATTACATCTTTCACCTAGACTCCTTCCATAACCAAAACTTTTAAATTGGAAAAGTAGTGCTTGATTATATATATATATTTTTTATTTAAAAATATTAGTTCCAATAAAACTTGTTTTTTTTTCATAGGGTGTATAATTATTAGGGAGTCCTTGTTCCTACACCATATGAAAAAAGGCCAAAAAGGATTCTCTATTGACTTTGCTTAGTAATTTTGAGTTCTTCCTTGTCATATCCGCTTTTATATTTTACCTAATTTGTTCGGTGAATTTGGTAAGGATTTCCTCCCAATTTTGGAAAGGCTTTTGTCCTTAATTAGCCCCAAAAAAATAAAAAATAAAAAATAAAAATATAATAAATAGGTGGTCCATTACCCTTGGTTCTAATACACACTTGATCCATTCTCATTCTTGGCTTCTTGCTCACGATGGCTACTAAAAATATTATTCCACATTATTTATGCAATATCTAATATATATATATATATATATATATATATATATAATTTATATTTATTAAATTATATAAATAATATGGTTCAATGTATATGTGTAAGAATTTCTCTCTTTTTCATGCCATGGAGTTTAAAAAGTTACAATTTACTCCCATGAAGTTTTAATATACATTTTTTTTTATCTGAGTAGGCTAGTAATGTTATTCTTGTCATATTACTTAATTTATATTTATATTTTCTTTCAAATAATAATTACTATAAAAACTTACTTATGTTATTTTTTATTATATATATATTAAATTAAACAGATTATTGAATCGATGAAGACAAAAAATATAGGTTAATGGTTCAACCGAAGTTGAATTGGGTCGAATCGAATTTGAATTATATAATATATATAAAATAATTAATTAACAAACACTAATATACTTAAAACATAATTAAATAATTAATTATAACTAAAATAAATTCATAATTTATATAATATAATAGTTAATAGTTAATATAACATTTTCAATTATAAAATAAAATTTAATATTTAAAATTCAAAATTCAAAATTCAAAATTTAAAATTACAATAATATATAAATATCTATTCTGAATATTTTAATTTAAAGTTATAATTTGTTTAAATACTAAAATAAGAAAAATAGAAATAGAAATAAAAAAATATAATTAATATTTATAAACAAATATGATAAGGATAGTAATTTAATTATGCCACGTGGCCCATCCCCTTAGGTAAGCATCTTGTATATGTCATTATTGAGAATGGATTGGGTCATGTGTTTAAGAAAGACATGAACGGCCTTAATTAAATTAAAAAAATATTTTTAATAACAATTATAAAAATAAATAATAAATCGTAATTATTCATTTTTTGAACAAACGAATCCAAATTTAATTGGATTATGATGCGGCGTGGATCAGATCCATCATTATCACATTATGCCCCCTCCAGCTTTTGTACGCCATTAGACCCCTGATGGAAGGAATGAAGCACCCACTTCATCGCCTCCCCCCTCCTCCCTTGTCATCATCGCATATAATTGTGCGTTTTTTTATTACTTCAATTTTGATTGATTTCTATATAAATATTATTGTGTTACTTAACGTATATGTTATATGTTGGAATGTTTTATTTTTAATTGGAATTAATTTTGTATACGGTAAGGATAAATTTTTCAAAAGAAAATCAAGTTCTAAGTAACAATTTTTTTTCTTTTTCTTTTTCTAATGAAATTGAAATTAACTTAAAAGATCTTTAAATTAACGTCTTAAACTTTCATGTCATCATTCTAATAAAATAAAATCATACTATTTACAAAAATGACCCTGTGAACACCATGATCATAATTTTAACTTTTAACAAGAAAAATCCGTCGGGCATGATCCCATAACACTGATGGCGAGTCATGACTCTGTTTAAGGGCTCCAGAAAGGGTGACCAATTTTTTCATGTTTATTTACAGAAAGCCATAGACCAGCCCATTTAATTAGGCCCATTTTAATATCATCCAGATTCTTATATAATATAATGACCAAAAAAGAAAAAAATAAGTTCATTGAATGTCTCTAAAAATACTTTATTTTAAAAATATTTGTATTTATTTTTCGTACTGATGCCACAAAAAAGTTTAGAACGGTCCTTAATTATAATGGTATTTATCAGATAAAAAGTAAATTTTCATTTATTATTTTGGAATAGAATGTGTCTAAAAATAATTTCCTAAAAAACTGAAACTATACAATTTCGTTTCATAAAAAATTATAATATTTTCCTTGCATTTTAAAGATTATAGATAATTTTAAAAGAAAAATTTTATGATACCTATAATATACTAGTACTCTGCCTAGTTGTAATATATTCATTGCATTTGGATCCGATGAAGTTAGGACTTGACTACATCGGGTCCAATTCAATAAATCTGGACTGTCAAGTTTGTTTTGGATAATCGAGATCTGTCTTATTTTTAAAAAAAAGTTGTCTCAAAAAATGTATAACACAAAAAAATTTAAAAAAAAAACTTACTTGAATCTTGACCGTCTAATGCAAATTTACATTAGACGGCCATGATCTAAATACATTCCATGCAGTCACCTTTAGCTGTACGGGATCTAAATTCATCTTCATTGGATGAGAACATTCAAATTCATTTATGCTGATAACGGTACCAATTAAGCAAAATACTAGTACATTATCTTTTGTTGTGTGTTTCGTCATCTTCCTCTCATGGAACCAACAAAATATTACGTGTTCATTAGGTATGGTGAGTACATGTCGGTACTCATTTAGTTTTAACTTTTTATGTTTTATATATGAATGAAAAAGTTCATCGTCAAAACTTATTTTGTGTTATGTACAGTTTTATTTTTTTTTTTTTTGAACCACATATCATGTATGTCTATGTTTCTTTTTCTTTTTTACAACATGTGTTTATGGCAAGAGAGGAAGAAGAAGAAATCTTTGCTTAGCAAGAAGATCAAGCAATGATTTATATTCAGTTATTTGTTTTTAGAAAGAAGATCAAGAGAGTAAGAAGAAGAAGAAATCTTTTTTGTTTTTTTGGTTACTATGTCTCGTTCCGATAATTGCACTCTATGATTGACAATAATACATATTCATGTATATAATGCATGTTAACATTTAGAGTGCCAATGAGATTTAAGTTAGCCAAAACAAAAATAGTTCGGGGATAATTTCTTTGATCACTAACTGACAAAGGCTCCAAGAATTTTACTATTAAGGTGATTTTTAAACCATTTAGCATGCTCATTTAGATTCCAAGACTTGTGCTAATTTCTAATTCCGTTCATAAATGATAAGGAATATCTAATAATTGACAAATTTCATATAAACGTAGAGCATACGAGTTATTTTCAAAGTTAAAGAAAATTTTTAAACAGAAGCTAACATTTCATATCATGCAATAAGACGCTCTCTCGCAACTACTAGACACAATCCCACTCACCAGTACAGTGTGTCTATAACCGTGGTGTGATCCAAAGTTTTCAAATCGATCTACAATCGCCCTAGACCATAAGTATAACAGTATAATTTGTTTGTCCAAGTCCCAAAAATCCTATCTTGAAACTATTCAAATTTTTGAGCATTTCCCGTGATCTCAAAGGAAATAAACAAAATAAAACAGTATTTAATTATGTGTTATAGAAAGACCATCCTTCCTCTTGATTGTTCAAATTATCCCAAATCCCTTGCTACAAATTAGAGGTTACCCACAAGTCAATTTTGGTATTGCCCAAACACCGGGGATATGGAGATTCAACGAATCGTTGTGAATAATCGAGTTGAAAGGTCAATTCATAGCCAAAAATCAAAAGATATAGGATAGGGATATTCAAAAAATACCTTACGTGACTCCCTAGAGCACCTTGAACCAAAATTCTTGTGTTTTGTGCAAAAAACAACACATATGGGTATTTAATTAATATTAAAATTCGGGTTGGTTGATCCGAGTCAAAATTTGAGTCAACCGATCAACCGACCCTTAGGGTCTGGTCCATTAATCTTCGAGCTCTCTCTTGCACAGCCCTTTCTCAACCCTACCAACTCATCTGTACTTACAATTGTTAAAAAAAAATACTTAAAATACTCAGTTAGGTCTAACTTGATTGACTATGCAATAATTATGACAAATACTCTTATGGGTTGTTACATTTCATATGTTAAAATCGATACATTATATAGCTTCATTAGAAATAATATCAAGTACATTTTGTATGTAATGTACAACTGAATCATTGAAAATTTGATCACCCAAATCAATCTTCACATTGTTTACCAATGCATGCAGTTAAGTGGTATTGAAGTCGTATATAAGACTGAGTGTTTAAACTCATTCAAAGCGAACTAAATTAAAAAATTAAAAAAATATTATTCGCATTGTGTAGTGCGAATAAATATTTTCCCACGCTTATAGTTCCAATAGGTAGATTCAATGCTAACTTCAAATGCAAATAAGCCATTGAAGAAGTAATATGCTTTTTGGTTTGGATTAATATTCTTTTTCTTTTTTGGTAAATGTTTCTTTTTTTTTGTTAAAATAAGTACAAATAAGTAGGCATATATCATTCTAATGCAACGCAGCAATGATTTAATAAAATAAGTAAACATGTACCAAAAAATAAATTAAAATAAGTGGGATGGGATGCTTAATTTAAACATCATTAGCCTAAATTCTCAAGTGGAGTCACCACCCTACCATCTTTACTTATAATTAAATTAAAATATATGCTTATGTAAAAGATGTATTTAAAAGTTTCATCCACTCGACCCAATTCGGTAGAATCGATTGCATTTCTGACATCGGCCCCATTACATTTAGAAGAATTAAGGTGACTTCTAGAGTACATTTTTTATTTTTTTAAATTTTGTTTTATAGTTTTTAAATTTTTTTATAATTTTTGTTTTAAGAAATAATTTTAAAGATTTTAAAAAAAATTTGAAGAAATTCAAAAAAATTCAAAAAAATTTCAGAAGATAAGTATTAAAAATAATTTAAAATACAAAGTAGAAAAACAAAAAAAATTAAAAAATGATTTTTTTTACTTTTTTTATATTCTTTTAAATTATTTCTTAAACTAAAAATTTAAAAATAATAAAAAAGCTATCCTGAATATCCTACTTTAGAGTAACTTAAAAATCCCCAAGAATTAATTACCTTATCTGTCTCAAGATTTAAACTCAAAAAAAAAAAAAAAGACAAAAAGCACGTCTCCTCATCCACTAAACTAACCTCTTAGAATTAAATACCTTTTACGCTTTTAATTAAGGAAGTAAAGAAGTATATGTGGCCTTTTTTTTTCTTTACAGGGGAGGCTCCAGTGTGATGCTAGGGAGTGAAACAGTGGCAGATCCATGAGTAGTGGGACAATTCATTTAACTAAAAATAAGAGGTTATAAAAATAGTTTCCACTTTCACTAAATTTTTAATCATACATAATGTTATATATAAAAAATATCTTGTTATCATTCTGATCATGATATATTTTTTTCTCTCTCCAAGAACAACAGAACAATTTTTAAAATTAATTTTTAAGAATTGTTTTTTTTATGGATGAATCTAATGATGTTAGTAAATTTTTTACTTTAATAAATTCTTAACTTTGATGTTTATGTTCTTTTAAAATATTTATCTCTTTCTAACACATTGAAAATAAGCAATACAATCACATATTATGCAAAATTGCAATACTTTAAAAATTAAAAGAATTATAAAATTTTAAACTCTATAACATGTAATCATGAATGACATAAATAACAAAATAAATAAATAATGCAATATTTGGAAGTAAGGAACAATACGAATTTATCACAATAAATCAATAACACAATAAAATAATAAAAATTTAAAATAATAATAATAAAATATTTAAATCCCATTAGGCCATTGGTCGACTAATAAATATAAAATCTTCGTTTCATCGTTTCATCATTCATTTAGGTTTTAGACATTATCTAGTCCGGTAGTCAACCAATCCTTTTGTAGTGTTATAGTCGAGATTCAAGAATAGAGGAGTGGAGCTTCTGCTACCTGCTGGTGGTGGTTTTCCTGGAGTCCTGTCTCTCTTCTGTGCCATTGTGCCGTGCGAATAGACAATGGGAAATGAGACAAACAGTGTTAAGTAGAGGTGGTAAAATTGGCCCAACCCGATGGGCTGGCCCGATCTAACCCGAAAAATAATATGGCTGAACTAGCAAAATACCAGCCCGAAAAAAACCGAGCTTTGTTGGCCCAGCCCAATGTGGCCCGCGGCCCGAATTGGCCCGATGGGCCAACCAAATTTTTTTTAAGAAAAATGGTAAAAATAGTCTGAATACAATATATTCATAGGTACTTTTTTTTTCAACAATATAAGATTTATGGTCTACCTAATTGATTAACCTTAATCCATTTTGCTTCTTTAGAGATATACTTTTTTTTTCTCTATACTTTCCCACAAGAATTTTATGGCTAAACATGTTAAAAAGTCTAAACAATTTTGGTTCTTTGTGCTTTCAGCTCTAGTGGATTGATTGAACATTAAATAATAATTTTAAAGGGGAATGAACCACAATTTGAATGGAAAATAAAATACACAGTCAAAACAATGGAGGTGAAAGTATAAAACATAATTCAT
>JASKGM010011673.1:0-36678 GCA_034509205.1 Ceratonia siliqua
AAGGTCAAATCATCCAAAAATCGGTCAAATCACTCAAAAAACGGCCATCTACAGTAAAATACCCTCTGAAAAACGCCGATAACCACTGTTCACCGTTGTTCATCCACCGGAAACGTGGTTCAATCGCCGGAAAACCACCGAGCAGCTACCACAACGCAAAATCCGGCCAGAGAATGTCCAAAACGGAGTCCTACACGCGCTATTCACTCATTTCACGCACATCCCTATTCCTCGGCGCGTGGCTGGTGCCGGCGAAGGTAGAGGTGACCGGCGACTTCCTCGGCGCGTGGCTGGCGCCGACAAAGGTAGAGGTGATCGGCGACGAGGGTTATGGTCGCCGGTCAATGGGCAAGCCGTCGGTGCCGGCAGTGAGAGGAGTTGAGCTGATTGGGAGGAGAAATTTGGGATTTGGAAAATTAGGGTTAGAAATTGGGGATTTTTTTCAGAATTGGGGATTTCTGAAATTAGGGTTTTTAAATTTTGGGAATTTTGGAAATTTTAAGGTTTTAGAAATTAGGCTCTGATACCATGTTGAAGGGAAAGAGAAATAATGGAACACTGTGTCTTATTAGACAGGTGATCATGTATATATATAGGGAAAGGAAATACAGTCTAATAGAAATACTGAGACTAAAAGACTAAAGACTAAAATACCCTTACTAAGATAGCTTAGACACTCTTAACACAACATATATGGCTTTCTTAAGTTGAGATACATGGAACACTGGATGGATTCTTGTGGTGGGAGGCAAATCCAACTTATAGGCCACTTTCTCCAATTTTTTTCCAACACCTTGTAAGGACCATAGAATTGAGGACTAAGTTTCTCTCCTTTTTAGCCAAAGTCTTTATCTTGTAGGGCCGCAATTTGAGGTACACCAAGTCTCCAACTTCCAAGTGCATCTCTCTCCTTTTTCAATCGGCAAATAACTTCATATGATCTTGAGCTTTCATCAAATTCTCCTTTAACTCAGCTAGCCTGTATAGGATTTGAACGGTGTCATCCCTGCTAAACGTGGAAATGTTGTTAGACCAAAATTCAGCCCATGCCATCCGTTTGAACCATTGCTTTGGTTTTTTTTCTTGAGAAGCAACGGAGGTAAGTTTCTAAGCATCTATTTAACACTTTGTTTGTCCATCGGTTTCGGATGATAACTTGAGCTCATTTTCAGAGTGGTGCTAGTCTACCAAATCAACTCCCTCAAAAATTGAGTGATGAACACCTAGTCATGATTTGAGATTATGGATTTATGAAATCTATGTAGGCGAATAATTTCCTTAGTAAACAGTTTGGCCACTTTTTTAGCTGAAAAAGGGTGGGGAAAGAGGACTAAAATTGCTATATTTGGTTAAATGGGCGGTGACTGGTACACATGCGAGTCTTTGGAAATTTATTTTCCAAGGATATTTGTCTTTTAGATCGTTGGTCTCTTTGAAATTGAGTAATGGTTCAAAAATTAGATTTTGGGAGGATGTTTGGGTGGGTAATATTCATTTTTCTGATGCTTTCCCTTGCCTTTATTGGCTTTCCCGTTTGCACAATTCATCCATCCAGAATTTTTATACTGTTGCACACCATAATCTCTCGGAATTTTCATCTTTTCAGAAATTCGAGTTATAGAGAAAGCAGTGAGCCTCAGTCTGTCCCTGATTGATTTTATTCTTTTTTCTTCTAATCAATATATGAGTTCGGAATCTATATTCTTCTGGTATTTCCTCTTGCAAATCTTACTTTCAGTTCCTTACTCATTCTCCTTCTAGGCAATGGCTTCTTCTTGATAAGCCAATTTGGAATTCTGAAGTTCCTTCTAAGGTCAAATATTTTGTTTGAACTGCTATACTTAATAGGATTAACACAAATGACTTGTTGCAGATTTGTAGGCCGTATACATTTCTTTCTTCTGACATGTGTGTGATGTGTAGGCTAATTCATAAACTTTGTCTCATCCATTTCTACATTGTTGAGTAGTACATCATCTTTTGACTAATCTTTTTGGTATTTTGGGAGAAAACTGGGTATGTCCGAGTACCTTGGAGCAGTTCCTTTTAATTCGCTTCCAAGGTTTTGGTAACAAGAAGGAGAATAAAGTTTTGTGGCCACGTGCGATGCTTGGAATTCTTTGGTTTGTTTGGTTGGAGTGGAATGCCCGCATCTTCAAGGGCATAACTTCACCCTTACTTGTGCTATGGGACATAATTGTTCATATTGTGGCCCTTTGGCGTTTGGCACATGGTGTTCTGCATATTTCTTCTCCTTGAATTCGATATCCATTGTCCACCACTACAAAATTATGGGTCTCCTACAATGGAAGCATCAATTTCTTAACCAATTTTCAAGATATGGAATTGTGGGAGGACCTGCTGTCAATCAATACCAATACTTCATGATCCTTAATTTTTCCCATCAATTTCATTGTGTTTGTCGCCGTTATTCCTAGTATGGATCAATTTCTTAAACAATTTTCAAGATATGGAATTGTGGGAGGCCTTGCTGTCAATCAATACCAATACTTAATGATTAGTTTTTCCCATCAATTTCTTTTTGTGCTTGTCGCCATTATCCCTAGTATTGAAGTCGTCAAAATCTCAATTGCCTTTTCCTCCAATTCTACACCAGCCACCTGTTCATTGTTGGCTTCCTCTGTTTCTTCTTCGCAAGCCACCAAAAGCACCCGAAGTTGCTGGTTCTAGCAGCAGTGATTGGGACCAAAATTTTCATCACAGCATAAACAGAGCCACAATTCCTTTGACACAGCCTCAGCATCTGATAGACATCGAAACTGAGTATTTCCTTGTGCGTTAGAACATAGAATTCCCTGTTCACCTGTTGCTTTGCTCCCTTCAGCCAGTCCTTTTGTTGCATCACCTACAGCAGAATTTCCATAGGATTTTGTTGGACTGAAGACTGGTGGTCTGAATGGGCTCTCCCATACTAGAGATCCTGGACAGTCCCCCAATTGGCCTTGATACTTTGCTAAACCCTGCTGGTTTTGGGTTTCTTCCTAGCCTAGCTTTCACGGGTCCGTCTAAAACCCAATTCTGTTCTTCAATTTTATGGCCTAGGTCCATTAGTTGCTTGAGGGAGGCAGGGCGTGTCATGGGTGCTTCTACTGTAACTTCCTCCTTCAACCCATTCTTGAAGGATCCAATGAGCATATCATCAGAGGCATCTTTTAATGGTGTAGAGAGGAGTTCAAATCTCTCATGATACTCTGTGACTGTAGTTTCTTGCTTCAATGGCATCAAGAGCTCATATTGGTCTCCTTGTAATGAATGAAAACCTCTCCAGTAATTCTCTCTTGAATTCCCTCCAAGAACCCACTGGAGTTCTGGCTTCCAGCCATTGATACCAGTTGAGTGCCCTCCCCTTGAGACAAACAGCAGTTGCATCAACTTTCTCCTCTTCTCCGATGCCATTCGTTTGAAAATACCTTTCAACACACCATAGTGTGCAATGAAACTGAAGTTAAAAATACCTTTCAACACACCATAGTGTGCAATGAAACTGAGTGATAACTTCAAGTTTTACTTTGATATTGCAAAATGAGAAGTGAAAGAAAAAAAGTAGCAAGGGGAATGAAAAGTGGGACCAAATGGATTAAATCTGGTTTTAATGAACAGGGAAGTAGATGTTAAGAATTGGAGATGATTTCACCTGTCTAGCTTTGTCATACATTTTTGTTTTCTTGTTATATTTTTAGGAGACTAGGAATGGAAGTTAGATGAATGAATGGTGGTTTTTAATCATAAATAATAAATATCATTACGTTTATAACCTCATGTGGAACATTTTTAGGTGGGCGTTATCGTAATTAGTCAAACCATATGACCTTTTTGTTTGGATGCATAGTAGTTGCAATTTCCCTTAGTGGACCTGCATAGGCAATTTCTTTTGGGAATTTTTCATTCTCTGGTCAGTGGGATAGAACTACTTTTCAAAGTTGATATCTTTTCATTGAGGGAACATACTCATTATTCACCAGAAAACTTTGAACTAAAAGTTTGAAGTTTTCACCTTAATTTGGGTGGATTAGATTCATTTATAGTTTGATGAAATTAGTCCACTCACCTATTTCTTTATTTTCCTAGTAACTTCTATATCAAGTAGGAATATATAGTTCGTGTCTACTGACCACAATTTTATTGTACCTCCAACTCATTCCTCAGCTGGACACTTTTACTAGTCATTCCATGAATAAAGGTTTGGTTTTTTCATGACCATGATGTTTTTGTGGCCTTTCATGTATATTTTGCTGATTGATTCCGATGGCATGTTATTAAGGCGCTTAACATCTGGGTATAAATTCGTGTTGGAACCATTGGTTAAGTTTCCTTTTGCTGATAGAACTACCTTCTATGTCACAGGAAGTTATAGGCAATCATAAAGAACCTGCTGCTAGCAGTTATGGCAGGTTAGATGCAGGTCTGAGGTCTTCTTATGCTCAGTTGGGCGGTACATCTTACTCCTCATCTTCATTGTCCTCACAACCATACACAGGGTATGGATCTTCTGGTTTGGGAGGCTACAGTACTTTCAGACTTTAAATTGATCTCCCTAAGTTCATGGGTGCTCAATGGACTAGCTTCTTTCAATTTGGGTCTGATTGGAGAAAATTATTTTGCTGGAATATAGTATGAAGCCATCTGACATCTTGTATCGTGGGTAATTTTCAAGGTGGCTAAGAGTTGAGAAGTGCCATGGAAAATGGAATGAAATATTAGCAATTTTAATGATGTTTGTCTTCTGTATATGTGCATTGATTTAGAAGCTTGATGTTGGCTTCGATAGGCTAATTAAACTATATTTATGATTATGTTAGTGTACCCTGCTAAATATTGATGCCTTCTTCTCTGTCGTTGTTTTATATTTTGGTCCATACTATGTTATTGAGCTAACTCGTGCCAGGTGGGTTTTCTAGCTCTTCCAATAGTATGGTGTAAGGCTCTTGTTATGTTAATTAAAAAAAATAACAATAAAAAAATACTTGGCCTGGCAAAGCCTTGTTGTAAAGGCCTTTACTGAACATTTTCATTTTCTCCTAGCAAAGGCCATGTTGTAAACCACTTTAGAGGACTAATACTAAATATACAGGGAAAAAGAAAATCAATTATGGGAGCAATAAACTTGTCAATCCTGTCGGGATTTTATGTATGAGATGCAGCTCGCGACTTCTCAACAACCCCAGGACTCTTCATTAGCCCAATGAATGTGAGAAGTGACCCATGATTTTTTATTAGCCCCATAACTTCTGACGTGGAAAGTGACAAACGGCTCTTGATTAGTTGTCTCATAATTACTTATAGCCTATTAAGTGGTAATTTGAAGGCCCTTTCGTTCAATGGCAAATTCATGATTCTTATTTAGTGGGCCACTCATTCTAATACATAAAAATAACAAATAATTAAATTAATTAAATATTACAAATATGTCATTAAATAAAAAATAAATTCAATTATGTTTTTACACTTTAAATAACATCAATTACATATTATTCATGAGCAACGTACTAAATAATTAAAAATTTGATTGGCAAATCAATTTTAACATGAGATTAACATATTCAAAATTTGTATTCGATAGACAAAATGATAAAAACTAGAGAACTTTTCGAATATTTATATTTATTGAATACACCATAAATACAAGGAAAATATGATTGAGCCCCGTACAAGCTAATAAATAGGGAAGAAAACGAAGAAAACTCACATAAAACAAGTATACTAGTAATTAGAGAAGATAGGGCTCTCGCTCGCTCCCATTCCAAGATTTTTCATAACTCTAATCTCTCTCCCCCTCTGTATTTTTATTCTTCCTGCTGCATGGCAGCTTTCCTTTCCACTCATTCCCACGCCAACTACTTTTCTCTCTTACAGATATGGGCCACGTGTAAACTATTAAGAGTCCCTTTAATAACTCTCCTTTTTCTTAAATACACTTTTTGCACCTAGGGTACTTTATCAGTACCCCCTGCAACATTCACTTTGTCCTCAAAGTGAAACTCTATAAATTGGGTATCAATGAAAGTGGCAGATTCTCAAGTGCTGTCACATTTTGGCAATGTAGTCCATTTAATCAACACCTCCTTAGTACCATTCAACAACCTTTGAACCCCTAGAACAACTTCTAGAGTGACTTGAAGTTCCTTCTCCTCACTAAGGAATGGAGGAATATGTAGAGAAGGTGAGTCAACATGCACCGCCTTCTTGAGTTGAGATACATGGAACACCAAGTGTATGCAAGCTACTAGTGGTAGCTCAAGTTTATAGGCCACCTCACCCACCTTGGCCATGATCTTATAGGGTCCGTAAAATCACCAGCTAAGCTTCTCATTCACTTTCTCAACCAAGGTTCTCAATTTGTAAGGTCGAATTTTGACATAGGCCAAGTCCCCAACATCCAATGTCACTACCCTTATTTTTTGATAAGCCATTTCTTTCATGTAAGTTTGTGCCTGCAACAAATTACCCTTGAGCTCTTCCAAAATCAAGTTACGCTCCCTAATCAGAGCATTAACTTCTTCTACTTTAGAATTCTCATCCATCAACTTAAGAAGAGTAGGTGGATCCCACCCGTAAAAGGCCTTAAAGGAGGTCATTCCAGCAGTTCATTGGTATGTAATATTGTACCAATATTCTGCCTAGAGAATCCAGTTAGCCCATTATTTGGGCTTGTATCCAACAAAGTATTGTAAATAAGTCTCTATACATCGATTGAATGAATACCCGATTTGGCTATCCGACTCCAGGTGGTAAGCAAAACTCATATTAAGGGAAATGCTAGCCAACTTGAACAACTCCTACCAAAAATCACTCATAAAAACTCTATCCCTATCCGAGACAATAGATTTTGGAAATCCATGTAGCCGAATTACTTCCTTGAAAAACACCATAGCCACCTCCTTTGCTGTAAAAAGGTGAAAGAACAAAAGGAAGTTACCATACTTTGTGAACCTGTCTACAACCACTAATATAACATCTTTGAAGCTAGATTTAGGTAACTTGCAAATAAAATTCATGCTTGTGTCTTCTCATACCTGAGATGGAATTAGTAAGGGTTAAAGCAACCCAGTAGGGGACATGGCTTGGTTTTGTTGGCTTGGCATATGTCACATGTGGCTACAAATTGTTGGACATCCTTTTTCATTCCTTCCCAGTAAACTAGCCCTGAGATTCTCTTGTAAGTTTGAAAGAAACCTGAATGGCCTTTATATGGGGATGAGTGAAAGTCCCATAAAAGATGGGGAACTCGTCGAGAAATTAGGCCAATTAATAGGATTAGCCGGTAATTGGTCAAAGAATGCATTCAACTTCACATCTTACTGTATTTCATCTTCCAAGGAACCTCAATCATTATATTATACCATAGTGATAGCGCTTAACTCTGGGACATCCTTCTTACGAGACAAAGCATCGACGTCAGTATTTTCCTTGCCCGCTTTGTTAGTTCAGATAGCAATGAGCACCCCAGAAGGGGTTGAATTTGGGTGCTTTTGGATTTCTAAAATGTTTCGAGCAAGTAGAAGGATTTCTTCTTTGGTTAACCCAAAAACCAGGTTGCTCATTTTTGAATATTTTCACAAGAAAATATTAACTAATTAAGATAAACATTTGGGAATCAAAATGCTCAAAAAGCTTGGAAATAATCCTTTAACACAATAAATTTAAAGATAAGTTTTATCAAAAATAGTTTTTTAATTAAAGTAAGAAATCAGGCTTTGTGTTAAAGTACTTTGAGCAACCAGATAAGAAACCAAACTTTGTAAGTACAAATAACTAAAAAGATAAGGGTAAGGGAGAATCGCATCAGTGGTTCAGATCCAACAAATCCTAGATCCTACGTCCACTCCCCAAGCAAAGCAAGAAAATTTCACTATATGGGTAATCACAAATATAGGTACAAGCTGTCAAAGCTTTTACAACCAAAACCCTATTTAACCTATTCTCCAATGAGTTTTTCCTAAGAACCCAGCCAAACTCACTCTTCACATGCTTAAACACTCATAACTTTTTACATCCACCTTGGGCAACCTATTAACCACTAGGTTATTCTCTCAAGAACCTAGCAAAACTCTAACACGGGCTCAAGTACTCGGCTTTTTACAATCCCCACTGTGCCACGTTATAACCACTAGATTTTGCTCAAATACGAATCTAGCAAAACTCTAGCTCACTAGATTTTTCTTCAAAGAGAACCTAGATCTCACAATGTAGTTCAAATGCTCACAAGAGCCTTTCTGCACTTAGACTCCTCTAGAGTAGATATGCTAGTGATAGCTTGAAGTCTTTCTGGATTTTATCCCTTGTAAGCTCACTAACTCAGCCTCTGCTCGCTCTTTTCTTTTCTCTACATGGCTTAACTTGCAGCAGAGATGAAGATGACTATTTGTAGTCGAAGATATGAACATTGAGCTTCACTAGCCGTTGGGAAACATATTTTGACAATAAAGTATAGCAAAAACCGTTTTCACATTGATCTTCATTTTTGAAACTTCACAATTTTTTAATATGGTGGCTTTTAGAGTTGTTGTACTTTACTAGCCATTGTGTAATGCCCATTTTTTTTTAAAAAAAAAGAAAAAAATTATGTGATGGAGCTTAGGTTAAACATATTGTTTTTATATGGGTTTGTTGTATCTGATTGCTTAAGATTGGTTTTATTCAATTATAATCTCGAAAGATTTTCACTTGTCTTAAGAAAATACGTAGCTTCTATTGGGACATCTAACAATGGAAACTTTAGATTTATTTTAGTACATTACATAGCTGTGTATGAAGGTACCACCTGGAATTTGCTGTTGACATCAAATGAATATCTTTCTAATTTTCTCCCCAACCGCGACTGCTTATTTCCAAATTACCATGAAATATCTGTATGGCTTGGCTACTCCCAGCCACATGTTTAATTCCATAAAACTCTTCCAAAAAAAGATCTGCACTTTTTCTACTCCAAAATGGTTACTTTGTCCTCTAGTTTATTTGTCCAAGAATCCAGTAGCTCTGTTTTCATCATCCAGAGATACATAAGAGGCGAAGTGAGCTTCCAAGTTGTTCGAGAGCAAGTGTAAGAATTTCTACTTTAACTTCTTTACTTTTAAACCTATAGGCTTGTTACAACTTTTGTGTGAGGTGAAGAAAGAAGAGTCTTTGCCATTTAAGAATCATTTAATTGATATAGATAAACTCAATTTTTTTTCCTTGTTATAAACCATTCAGTAGTGTGGGTCGTTGGAGCAATCATTATTTTCTGCTCTATATTTTATTAAAAGGGTTAGAGGTGAAGTTAAGTTTTGTTTCTATGGTTGAGTTTGTTTTGTAACTTATGGGGTTTATATAACGAAAAATTGCTGGTGATGAAAGTATAGCAGAGTCTCTCTTCAGCTTATATCTCATGAGCTTGTGTTAAAAATCTTTTTTGTGAAACCCCGTAGTATGTTTCAAATATCTATTGTGTATTGTATGTTTTAGTTTTTAGCCTTTTTTTTTTTACTGTTATTTCAAAACCTATACTGAAAGTCCTGTTTATGAGTTTATCCATGATTTTAAGAATACCCAATCTCTAATATTCTCGCTTTTTGAAGTTGAAGGATTTTGGTATGACTCTGTTACGGTAAAGTATACGAATCTTTGAGTTGCTTGTGGAGAATTTTTGGAGATAGCTGTTCATCTTGGGATTCCTATCTTGAACTAGATTTGTGGAATTGAAAAAGTCAAAGTAGGAAACTATCTCTAACCCAAGTGTAATACTTTACTTCGTTTTCAATGGTTCTATGTTCTTGGGTAAAATTTGGATATGTAAATCATTGTTTTCTCCCTTCTCAATAAGAGAGACTAGTCTATTTTTTATTATTTGAGGTAATTCGAATAATATGGTTGGGATGTGTTTCTGGGATATATTCTAAAGTACATTCATTTTGTGCTTGCTACTGTGTATTGGTGGATTGTTCGAACAAGATAAATTCACATATGATTCCTAGCATTTCTCTGGTCAAAGCATTCGACCTTAAAAAAATGGTTATCCTATTGGTTTATGTTAATTTTTTACTTAATGAATTTAAAGGATTTATAGAGGGAAACGTCTGAAAAGGAGTTCGTACTGGATGAACAAAACTAATACATTATATATTGTTGTGATATTTTCATACCAACAGTGATTAAAGTTAAAACTACAATTTAAAGCAATAGAAAGAAATCATTGTCAATTATATTAATTTGAATGATTTGGATGGGCTGAAATGTCTTGGCTATGGGAGATTGGAAGTTAATAGTTTAACTTGTAACGGGTTATACTTTATGTGGGCCTGCAAATTCTATGTGTCAAGAATATAAATGATCCATTGGTATGAGAATATATATTTGTTACAATAAAATATTAGTTTCCAAGTCCATGTTTGCGATACTAAACTAAGAATAAGAAGAAAATAATCATTATTCAAATTATTGGATGAGAGATAATAGTTGGGACTAAGCCTTAGCTATGGTCAATTAATTTATTTCATAATTGGATCCTTTGATTTATGAATAATCTGTTCTTATAGGAACAACATTTAAGGACATGCAAGCAAAGTGTAAAGACATTATGACAGCTATTCTTAGGCTCATTGCCTCTAAAGTTGAAGGGCAACCTTGGATAGCGATATGATGTACTAAGTTTTAAAGCAAGCAAAGTGAGTGTATTTTCTCTACCATGTACTGCAAGTTTTCTGTATGATTTATGGTTACTGAAATTTCAGCATTTCATGGCATAAAGGCTATAGGAAATTCTGGAATTTATTTAATATGTGTTATTAGAGCTTAGTCACTTAAGTATATTATGCTACACTAACTGAAAGAAATCGATACACTTTATATTTTATATATATATATAAAGTTTGACTATTATATTTCAGATACAGAGCATTGTACTCTGTCATGGATGTTATGCATCATGAAGTGCATCTTGTACTAGGGATATAGGATAACATGCCATATCCTGTTTCGAATAAGAGAAACAATCACAGAGTTCTACTCTGTCTAGAATGTTTGCATTGACACAGAGTGATTTTCTCTTACTCTGTCTTGAGTGTCAGTACCTGACACAGAGATTATTCTGTACCGAGTAATATCTGATATAGAGATATGCTTTGTCCACAGTAGTATCTAACCCAAAGCTCTACTCTGTCCTGAATATCTGTATCTGGAACAGAGTTATGCGTTGTATTGAATAATTGTATTTGGATATCTGAATTTGTCTGTACTTGTATCTAAATCTATATCTAATAAAGTTCCCTATGTAAAGGGGTATCAAACCGTCATTCTTGAATTACATTTATTTTCCCATAAGCTTATTTTTATGTATTATTTTTTTTGCTAAGATTCTGTTTGCTATATTTTTGTTATATGAAGAACTTAAAAGTTCATGAATTATTATTTAAAGCTTATAATTCTATGAAAATTTTCCCATTCACTGAGTTTATGACTCACTCTCTTGTTTTCCCTACCAGGTTACTAGAAGACTTTCTGGAAGATGAATGGAGCAATAATTCGGCTTCATGGACAATTGGATTAAGGATGCATGTTATGTCAGTGTCATGTTATCATGTATTGAATAACCAGTTTGGTTGGTATTGTAAGTTCTGTTTGTGTCTTTTAATCCCTGGTGTTGTAGCCATAGGGGTTTAGGTTTGAAAGGTGGGCCTTTCCGGTTATTTGTTTGAAATGCACCCTGTATGTTAAGTTATTTCCATTATATTGTATCGATATCTATATGTATGAAGGCTTATAGGAAGCCATCAAATGATGGTTTCCTACGCCGACCACATGTCCTGGATTGGGGCGTGACACATTGATAGTATATTGAATTCTGCAGCAATCTTCATGGCTATATATAGTCTTATCCATCCAGTTAGATGTCTTTGTTACATTTGGATGTGAAATATGTTTTCTTCTTATTTGATTTTGAATTCTCCATATTTGAAGTTTTGTACAGAGCCATTTGATCTTCAGCGGAGCTTATTTTCTAAGTGTTTGATCTATATAAGTAAACATTTAATCTTGCAAACAATTGTCAAACCTTTTGAATAAAATATGTTATTTTTAAGAGTCTTTTTTCAAAAGCTTCTAGAAAATGTCTTTGTGTTTGTAAACAAAGCAAACAAACACTCCTTGTTGTGACACGTGCTAAGCTTTAAATGAAAAGTTCATTTCAGACTAGCTACAATATGCATTATTTTATTATATTTTTACTGTAGCTCTGCTTGCTTTATTTTTATTTGATGCTGCTTGCTCTTTTAAGAAAAATTGTATTCCAGTAAACTTGAACTTTAACGTTTTCTTTTTAACTCAAGACATCAATTGGCACATCAAAATCTTTTTGCACAAGATATTTTCTCAACACCTGCCTTATTGTTATTTCTCTTCCAAGTATATTTGCTCTTTAATGCATTTATCTTTGTGTGCCTTATATCTTTTCCCATTTTTCTGGTTTCTCTTTATTCACTTTGACTTGATTACTCTGAACTTAGTTGGCTCATAAAAAACATATTTCATATAATATTTTCCCAACATGCTTTATAGTGAATAGTGAATTGTATCTCAAAACTTGGCTGCCCATTTCTATTGCTCTATACTTATAATCTATTGCTCTAAAAGGATTTTTATGCTTTTCTGATTTGTTTTGATAAAGAAGTGATTGTTAAATAGATAGGCCCTACTTCTTTACTGCAAAACCAATTGCCATAAGCTCCATTTCATAAACTGAACACCTCTTTGCCTTCTCAAATAGTTTTTGACTGAGATATGCAATCGAGTAATCCCTCTTGCATCAAAATAGCCCCAATACCAGTCCGGGATTCATTTGTTCCCACCGTGAGCGGTTCAAAAAAATTAGGCATTGCTAAGACTAATGTGGTGGTCGTAGCGTTCTTTAATGTGTATGTGGCGTCTTATGACTCTACATGAAAATTTTCTTCTTAAGACGATAAGTCAGTGGAGTTACTATACTTCCATACCTCTTAATAAACTTCCAATAATAACTAATAAGGTCAAGAAAACCTCATAACCTTTTAACATTCTTTAGAACCGGCCAATTAATCATGGACTCAATCTTAGTGGGATTTGGCTACACCCCATCTGCTGAGATAATATGCTTGAAATATCCAATTGTGATTGTCCAAACAAACACTTCTTTTCATTCAACGACAAACAATTTTCCTTCAAAATCTGTAGAGCTAGCCATAGATGTTGTACATGTGTCTCTAAGTCTAGGCTGTAAAGGATAATATAATAAAAGAAAACCAAGTATGAACTTCCATAAGTAGGGTTGAAATATACGATTCATCAAGGATTGGAAAGTAGAGAGGGAGCATTGGTGAGCTCGAAAGGTATAACCAATAACTCATAATGCTCCTCATGTATGCGAAAATCTGTTTTATGCTCATCCTAAGCTTTAATCCTAATTTGATGGCAGCTCAACCTCAAATTTAGCTTAGTAAATATGACAGCTCCTCCTAATTCATCAATTATCTCATTAATAACTAGAATAGAAAACTTGTCTGGATTGGCAACATGGTTCAAAGCCTCGTAGTCGACGCAGAATCACCAACTCCCATCTTTCTTATTAACTAACAGCACTAGGCTAGAGAATGGGCTAGTACTTGGCTAAATGATCATTGCCAACAACATCTCCTTCACCAAGCACTCAATTTCATTCTTATAAGAATTTGGGTACTGGTAAGGTCGTGTGTTAGGGGGCTGAGAACAACTCTTAAGTTGTATATGATGGTCTTGTATGCAAGTTAAGGTAAACCCGCCGGTGCCACAAACAAAGCAGCATAGTCCTGTAAAAATCCTTATAACTCATTGGGGCAATATTATTCTGAATGCACCTCTATGGACCCAAATTCCACCAATAACCCTTGCCCCTACCTTGGATGGAATGTAACAGGGCCTTGAAATTAAGGTTTTATAAAATGAAGGATAACCTTATAAGCACACATGTCTATCTCTCAACAAAAATTGCATTGTCAACAACTTCCAATTCACTTGGACCTCTCTTAGTGATCCCAACCAAGCCATGCCCAGGATTAGATCAGCTCCTCCTAAATCAAATGAAAAAAAATGTTTGGACAACTCTCACCCCTTGTATCTCTGCACCATATATCTATTGCCCCCCATAACTTCAAAGCTATGAGTCCCCCCCGATAGGTATTTGTAATTTTTAGTTAATTTTTGGGAGATAAAAGTGTGTGAAGCTCTACAGTTTATGAGCACCATGACCTCTTGCCCATTAATTTTACCCATCAATTTCATAAAGTTAGTGGCTGTGAAACCCACTATGGAACGCATGGATATCTCTAATACATAATTCTCCACAACCTCTTGTTCTCTTATTATCCCTTTCAAGGACAGTTTCCTCTTCCACCCCTCACCTAAAAATGGATTCAGAATCATCAGAACTATGTAATTAATAAGGGTGTACCCCCATTTGGAACCAAGAAAAATATATAAAAAAAAAAGAAATTTCCCAATTATCAAAACTTAGGTTTTAGGTTCTACAAACAGTAAACTTAAATGATCCCAAAAATTCAATAAAAATGTTTATTTAAATATTTTATGCCTAAAGATGAAATGTCGGGACTTTAAAATTACTAGATCATTCTATCCCGCTTATCTCTCCTTATAGGTGCAACTTCCAAACCTTAGAAAATTTTCAATCTCGAAATCATCACGTGTATATGACAACTGAGTATAAGATCCCTAAAGCCATGAATAAAGCTTTCTTGAGGAAATTGACATGGAAGGCCCACACATAGGAAATTGAGTTCTTAAAAGTAAGTACGACAGGGATTTGGATCCGGTATATGGCACACCATAGCCGTCCATTTATTTTTGGATGGCCATGATACATATTTATTTTGTTTATTGTAAAAAAAAACAAAATTGTCCATCGTGGCCATCCAAAAGTGAATGGAGGGACACAATTTTAGTAACATGATCGGTCATATTATTTGCTAACATGACTGGTTCGATTTCCGTATAGCAAGGGTGCTGACTGGTCCAAGGAATGTTTAATTCATAATTATGACTCTTATATTTGTAAAGATATTGCATATAGCTGGGGCAACATTTTAAAAGGTCAATCTTGGGTTGTGGTTAATGGGTGAAAGATTCATATTTTGACTAATGATTGGTTAAGTCCAAATATTAAGCTTATTGAGTTAGTGACAAGGGCTGTGAATGAGGATTTCGAAAATTAGACCTTAAGAGATGGTCACAACGTGACGATCGGTGAAAAGTTATCATTTTATTATTTTAGGCATGTAAGAAAAAATGCAGAGAAAAAATGAGTCGTCACCAATTAATTAGAAGGATAACTAAAATCCTTAAAAATAGAAAAAGCAGACATTGGCCCCTGAAACTAGAGGACTGGTTCATGAGTCTAATTACGTATGGGGAAGTTGTTAGGCACCCCACAACGTCCATCCCTAAGGATGGTTACCCTAGATTGTTTGTGCTTAAAATTTAATGGATTTTAATTACCTCTTCTTTTGTTAATACGATGAAGAGAAAATGAAGGATGAAAGAAGTAGACCTACTTTACTAGGTAAGTGCCTATGTACCCCAAAAAGGATCAAAGTCAATGTGGTTCGGGATAGTTTGATAAATTAATTGAGTGAGATGTATGATCTATAGCCTAAGGATATTAGGGCATTAGGGGAAGTTAAACTTCTACTTAAAGCCTTCAAAAGAAGTTAGGATATTTGGGGGTGGGTAAACCTCTACTAAAAGCCTATGAAAATTTGGACATTAGGAGAGAATAAACCTCTACTTAAAGCCTATAAAAATTAGAACATCAGGGGAGAATAGACCTTCACTTAAAGCCTATTGGAATTAGGACATTATGGCATAATAAATCTCTACTTAAAGCTTATAAGAATTAGGACTCTAGAGGAGAATGAACCTCCACCTGAAGTTTATGAAAGCTATGACATTTAAGAAGAATAGACCTTCACTAAAAGCCTATGAGAATTGGGACGTTTAGTGAGAATAGATATACATTAAAAGCTTATGTAAATTAGGACTCTAGGAGAAGATAAAACTTTCACTTAAAGCCTATTAGAGTGATAATTTGAATCTCGTTTAGAAGAATGAACAAGGTAACATTGGATAATAAAGAATGCTTGTTTTTCAAGAATGCCTTTAATTTCATAATTTTTCACTTAGGCCATTAAGACCTTTACCTTAAAATACAATAGATCATCAAAACAAAAAAAGATTTTAGTCAAAGTGGGCCCTTGAAACTCAAAGTATTCAAAAGATATTTCATTTACCGTTAAAAGGTTTTGGTTCAATGGGTCTTTGAAACCCAATTTTAATCTTTCATTTAAAATTACATTACTAAAGTGGGTTTTGGGACTTGAGCTCACTTGTTTACAAATTATTTTCTAAAAAAAGAATCTCAAAACACTCATTTTGCTTTAGGCATATTAAGAACCTATTTAATTTATTTTCAAAAAGTCGTTGAAAATTTGAAGATTGAAAAAATCCTTATTTTATTTTTGTTATTTTCTTAAAAGAAAACAATGTGCATTGGACACCTTCAATTATATTATTAAGGGCTTAAAAGCAAATAAAAGCAACAATCAAATACAATAAAGAAATAAAAGCGAAAATAACAAAATAAATAAAATATAATAAAAAAGGAATGGCTCTTGCCTTACAATTAGGTAGAAAGGGAAAAATAACATAATATTATACAGAAAATTAGGTAACAAATTACAAACCCTAAAACTTCTGAACATATAGTTAAATAACAAATAACAAAAAAAAACTACAAACGTTCAAACACTCTGGAAAATGCACCCAAACATAAAACTAAGACGCATAGTAAGGAAAGCTAAAGGCGAGTTCCATGTTTCCAAAGGATTGTTCACAAAATCAGAACTCATAACCCTTTAATGTGAAACTCAAAATTGTAAACATTTTTTCTTTTTAATGAGAAAACAATATCATATTTAACAAGAATCAGAAGAAAAATTCAAACATGGCAAACCAACACAGCCAAAATAACATATTCGAAATGGAACATTATTACAAGACACCAAAAAACAAATTTGATCACAAGAACAATGAACAAACACGTTTGAAATATAGGAACATAATCATATTTTTAACAAGAAATAAAACCATATTTGAATACAAGAACAACGTCACAATATTAACGAAAATAAAAACCATATTTGATCACAAAAAAAATCACATTTCTAAAATTAAATAAAGCAAACATATTTTTTTTCTTGTGGATTCCTGAGGTATTAAACCCATGGAATCCACTAGTTATCATTAATCAACGAGAATCGTAAGGTAGAATAGAAAGTGATGGAAACAGTAGATGAAAATATAGATTTACCTTCCTAAAGATTTATGAAAGCCTCTTTCCTCCTCCTTTACTCACAATTCTTCTTCTTCCAATCCCAAACAGCAACGGATGTGAGGTGTGAGAGTGTGTGGGAAAGAAAAGAGAAAAAGACAAAATAGGAAAGAGAGGAGGGAGGTGTGAAGAAGGAGAGAAAGTGAGGTGAGAGAGTTTTAGGTTCATTTAAGTGAAGATGGGTAGGTTAAGGTGAGGGAAATAGATCATGGGAATATACTTGTGGATTATTTTAATGGGGTTGATGAAGTGGGCTTGAATTGAGTGAAATAAAAACAAATAAATAGAAATTGCGCTTAAGGGATTTGGGTTGTTTGGTGAGAAAAAGGGACTCGTATTACACTTTTTTTGTTTGCAATTTTCTCTTCTTGTTTTCTTTCATTTTTTTTTTCATTAAGTAAAAATAGTAAAAGAAACATAGGTAACCTTTGTACTTTATATTTTTGGGATTTTGATTTTCCATATTTTTGTATTTTAATTTCTTTATTTTTAAATAACAAATAATAAATAAATAAAAGTCAGACAAAATATGGTGGTTACAGAGATGTTAATTTTGATGGGAATGGGACTAGAGACTTTTGCAAGTCTTTTTTCCAAAAAGGTGACAAAGATGATAACAAAGTAGATGATAAATTAATTTGGCAAGGGGCGTCATGGTGAGTTTAGTTGAAATCTACCTACAATTTGTTGATGGAGAATAAATGCGATGCAATGAATCCATTTTAACATAAACTTTGGACCCAGCTAGGTCCTAAATGTATAAGGCTTTTCTTTAGCAAACTTATCATGGGCGTCTTCAAACGAATGTCCAAAGGGACACATGAAATTTTGTGCTGGAGTTCATAAGACCCAAAGTGCATGTGCTGCATGATTACCGCTATGTAGTGTTTGTTTGGAAACTTCGAGTCATCACTCGAAGATGCTAGTGTTCTTTGAGAGTCAGTTCATTGATTTGTTCCACATGAATATGACAGAGGATATGGGTAATAATCTTCATTAGCCATGGGTTGTGATATGGGGGGCAACTATTTGGCTCCTCGACCCTGGAGAAATAATGGATTGTTTGATGAGAATTTCTAAAGGGTGGATTGTCCTTCAATAGTCATTTTATCTCATATAGATTATATTCATAGAGTAATGACATCTCAAATTTCTCAGAGTCAGTGGCACTTCCAAGAAATCGATGTTTTTTTGGGAGCCTCCAAGCAGTGGCAGAGTTAGAGAATTTGTATTGGAGTGGCTAAAAAAAAACTGAACACATTAATAAAAGCATATTAATTATATGCAACAATTAAAAATTTAAAATAGTCAAATATAATGCATAATATACAAATCAAAATGAATTGTTAATTATAGAGTATTACTTACAATCATTTTTTAAGAAAGTTGTACTCGACACTTTTTTATTGATTTAAATTCAGTTATTATGGAATTTGTGATAAAAGTAGTGGCAATTTCTTTCTCAATGTAAGCAACTAAATTATCTGCAATGAACTCATCATATATTTTTTAAAAAAATTGTTATCATATTTTGGAAAGGTCCTCTTTGGAAAAAATTAAATTTGGGTGGCTAAATTATTATATTTTGGTATTTAAATAACATAATACTACATCATATTAAAAAATTACAACTAACCCCACCATGACATAATGTCCCTCGGCCCCTGCCTCCGAGAGAAAATTGGGTCAAGATTAACTCGAACGATGCATCAAAGGTGAACTTAGGACTTGTTGGTTGCAGAGGACTAATGTCCATGGGAGAGTGGTTAACTGCTTATGCTCGCGCCTTGATGGATTGTATAGCATACAAGGTAGAATTGTAGTGTGCTTTGAAAGGTTTGCATTTGGCTTGGCACCAAGGGTATAGACATGTAGTTTTGGAATGTGACTCAAAGTCTTTAGTTCAAGGTATCTTGTAGTCTAATAGATCTTTTGAGCAAGAAGACAACATCTTGTTTTTGTATATTTAGAATTTCTTGAATAGGAATTTGGTGGTGGATGTCAAGCATGTATATCAAGAAGCAAATAAATGTGCAAATAACATGGCTTCATTTGGTAAACCCAAGCACACAAGTATTTTCAAGACCACCTCCAGAACTAGAATTTTTGTTGTTGTTTGATGATTTACGAGTCATTATGACTTGAGTTGTTCTTGAAGTACCTTTTGTGTGTTTTCTAGCTTTTTGGCCCCATTTATTCACAAATAATTAAATTTATATTAATTAATGTTAAAATCCATGTCAAAAGTTAATCTTACATAAGGTAAAATTGTCAAAATTTAAACGGCCAAAGTTAATAATTTGAAATAATTTTTTAAATAATAATTTTTTGATACATACTAATGTATCTGTGTTGATTATTATTTAAGAATATTTAGATTTATCAAGTAATTAATAATAATAATTAAATAGGTGCTTGTGTACTAAAATAATGCTCATAGTCAAAATAAAATAAGCACAAATTATTACCCTATATGTGATTTGGAACATGTTATTTAATTCAGCTATAATTTGTTTTGTTATTAGTTTTCATTCAAATTTTAATAAAAATAATAATGTGAATATTAAAAAGATAAATTGTCTAAACTCCAAATATCAATATGGTGAGAGATAAACTAATGAATTACCTGGTGATATATATCAAGTAGAAGAAGACAAACTTAAGAATGAGGTCAGCACTGGGGCAAAACAATTGCTCTACCAAGGATTCCAATGGTCAAGTTAGCATAGGCCATGGAACGAACCCAGATCCTGTCATGCTGCAACACAACGCAACATGACGAAAGAAGTTAAATAGTGACTGACCACGATTGTGCACGACTTTTATGTTTTTTTTAAAACCTATTTTTTTTAAAGGATCATGGCCATCCGATCGCGCATACACGACTATGGTTCAACAAAATGATCAACATGACTAGATCCTTTCGCCATGGAATAGACTAATAGAAAGAATTCTAAGAGGAATATAATTTCAAAATCTCAATATCTGAGTAATGAAGTAAATTTACTTGAAACTTGTAAACTGAATATTTAAATAGAGCTTGAAAGTGATTAAAACTTGTGGGTACCTTGGTAAATCAACATATCCACGTAAGATTTAGCTTGGTTGAGGGAGAATAGGATTCTGGAAAATATGCCCAGTGAGAGAGGTTGGAGACAATTAAGGTACAATATAAATGATTGAAAAGGGCTTTGAGAGAGAGTTGAGTTGCTCTGAAGACCTTAGGCAGATGTGCAAACTTGCATGAGTTGGGCTAATTGTGCTTGTCTTTGAGTCGCATATGACAATCATATATTTTTATTATTTGTACATTACTCTTATATCTATTGGCAGAGAAGGGATTCTTTTCAATTCAAAATATATTCTGTCAATTTTAAATGTGTTGGAATGTGATTTTAATGAGAATGAGAATGAGAATGAAAAATTTTGCTTTAATTGGAAGGTAGATTTTCCTCTTTCTCCTGCAGAAAGAGAAAAATTGAAGGAGGAAAAATTCTCTTTCTCCTTGATACCCCTTACCCAAAACCCCTCATCTTCATTTCTCTTTGCTTGTTGAAGATCTTGCCTTGTTGGTTTTCTCGTCATCGACGCTGCA
Organism: Ceratonia siliqua; assembly: GCA_034509205.1. Classification (NCBI taxonomy): domain Eukaryota; kingdom Viridiplantae; phylum Streptophyta; class Magnoliopsida; order Fabales; family Fabaceae; genus Ceratonia; species Ceratonia siliqua. The sequence continues at coordinate 21,003 of JASKGM010011673.1, forward strand.
TCATCTCGCTCAATGGTAGTGGTTCAAGGCAATACCCAAGTGCTATATTGGTACCTTTCAAAGTTGTAGGTAATACTCAGGATTTCAGCATATGTAAGTTGTTGTCTCTTTAATCTAACACTCTTTTTGATGTTGGTTAAGAACAGCAGCCTCTTACTTACGTTGGAATAAAAGCCTCTACTGAACATATATTTTGATAGAACAAGGTTACTAAAATGGCAATGTAATAAGACAATCATCTTGTGTTATTAATTGTACATGCTGTGTTGTATGTAGTCATAGGTTATAATGGCTTTAGCAGGATCAAATGCTGGATCTTGGTCCACAACATGCTCACCAAAACCTGGGTTAAAGGTGGTTAGTGATGTAACTAGGTGAATGGAGAAAATGAAACAGGGATAGTGAATACTATGGCATTTCCACAGGAGCTTCGTGATTTTAGTTGTGACATTATAGTTTCATGTGTTTGTGTTTTGTTTATGTTGAACTATCGAGTTTGTAATAATTGATGGATAAAAAACTGTTGAATTTGTAATAGTTTCATGTGTATCTACTCCAGTAGGTAATCTTCAAACATAAAAATTGGTTGAACTGCCATATTTCCTGAAGGAACTTGTGTAAATAATCACTACACAATCATGTTCAAGAAGGTATGTGAATAATTTATAATTGCAATGTAATTGAATAATTAATTATTTCTATATTGCACTATTTTATTACTATTTTAAAGGTGTAATGGCTGGATTTCTCGCATTGTAGGCAATCATTCACTATGTATCTATTGTAGCTAATGACATCTTGGGCTATTGTTTGTGATGTTTGGTACTTGAAGCGACAAAATCTAAAGTAAGGAGAGACACCCATTGATATCTATACTAATTTGATTATGGGAATGTCGGGTAGGAGAGGTGTCAATATTGAAACTCTTATTCTTGCTATTCAAGTACAATTGTTTTAGCAACAGGGCCTATAAGTTGTATAAAACTCAAGGAAAACAATTTCTTTTTGATTCCATTGGATGTTGTAATTTTCTTGACTGCTATATATATGTTGTGAACAAACTAAGTTGTTGATTTTAGTAATATTCATTCCTAAATTGAATTAGGTTCATTTGTTATATTCATTGGTAGTGTTGCTATTGATGTTGTTTTTTTGGCAGCTTACCATACTAGTAAGCTCACTTGGACTTTTTTGCTTGCTTGGATCTTGGAAAGTTCATAAGGGTACACATTATCGTGAAAAATTGTTATTTTAAAATTGTTGTTTTATTTTTATTATAATATCATAGTTAAATTTTATCGTAGTTAAAAATTTTTCATCATGTCAAGAAGATTGAATAGTTACTATTTCATTATAAAATTAATCTTTATAAATATTTTAAGTATTAAAAAAGGTATTTGATTAAAAATTCATTTAAAGTAAGTATATTTTGTAAAAAATACTTTCTTAATCAAAATTTTTTAATACAATTATATTATTTTTTTGATTCATTTGCTTTTGATTATGATTATTTTTACAAAATTATTATTTTAAAATTTTCATTTATTTTAAAAATTGTTATTTTTAGTCATGTATATATTTATTATTATTTTAAAATTAAAAATAAAATTTTGATACATTAAATATTATTAATTTTAAATTCCTTATGCATGCCTTTTTTAATAATTGTATGAAACAAAAGTTATTTTATAATTTTACAGCCGAATATATTTTTTAATTTAAAAGTCATTCACATTTATTATATTTGAATATAAAACAATTTCTCATTCCGTTAAAGTGTATATTTTTTTAAAACTAATTTTTCGTTCTATAAAAATTATTATTTTTAAAGAACATTCAAACATGTCCAATCTAAATGACTAAAAAGAGTTGAGTTGCTCAGACATTAGGCAGAAGGATAGACTTGCTTGAGTTGGGCTAATTGTACTTGTCTTTGAGCATCCCATGATGATTATTTTTGTTATTGTATATTATTTTTATATCTTATTTTATATATATTATTTTATTATTATTATTATAATAAATATTTTATAATATATTAATAATAAAAAAAATTTAACGTAAGGTACAAAAAGATAGTGTACACTAACATTATATTATGTATAATTTCATCAAAACTTGAGAATACATTGAAACTAAACTATTCAAAAATATAAGTAAATACAAATTTTCAATCATGACAATATTAATTATTTTAATAATTATGTGTTTATTTTTTGGATGAATTCAACGTTAAGTCAATTTTCTTTTTTTAAAAAAATTCAAATCAAAAGAGGCAAATTCGAGTCCAATCATAAAATAATCACTGCTACCTTGCTGTGGAAAGCGAGAAACGTGCATAGCAAGTTGGTCGGGCGTGTAGTGCGAACACTAGAACCAAAGCCTGCTCACTTACCTGTTTGTTTCATCGGCCCCGCAATAAGCACCGCTACTCATTCAATTGAAAACCGAAGCATTTTCAGGCTTCTAGCATACTCTAAAACTCAATTCAACAGAGTAGGATCATTTTTGTGTGAATGACGGACCAGACCGAGTTCAGGGTTCTATGCAGCCTCTTCTCGTGGACGCAAAGAAGCAAGTCACCAGCCAAGAAGCGCTCCAAGTTCCGCAAATTCCTTGATTCCTTCTGCAAAGACAAGAACTATTTCAGCGCTATACGGTTGATTCTTCCCTATCTCGATCGAGAGCGAGGCACCTATGGACTCAAGGAGTCGGTTCTCGCCACCTGCCTGATTGACGCTCTTGGGATGTCCAGAGAGTCCGAGGACGCTCTTCGCCTCATGAATTGGCGCAAAGGAGGTGTAAAGACCGGAGCAAATGCCGGAAATTTTTCTCTTGTCGCTGCGGAGGTTCTGTTTTTCCCTTTTCTGGTTATTTGTTTACATTTTATTTGTGGCATCACGATGGTTTGGTTCACCTTTCACCATTTGCGGTTTTGCCAGTTTCGACTGGGGTTGTGGTTTTCCTTTCTGTTATGGAGAGTTCGAGTTGAAGCTCTCACTGTAAGGAACATATGGAGATTTACACCCTTCATTCCCCCCATTGGTTGAAATATAAATGAAACTATCTATGGTGAAATGTTCCACTTCAAGAGATCGAACTGTCCATAGAACTACTTTCTGTTATCGGAACATCTGTTGCTTTCTAGTTGGGAGTTTGCTTTATCGGAACATAAATGTCGAATGTGGTACATTTATGTTCCTCCTTTGAGCATGTGGCTTTCAGGGTTTCTTCTTGTTGGTCAGAGTCGTTGAAAAGCTAAAGCTTTTATATTTCAATCATGCCTCGCATGCTTCAAACCTTGCGGAGTATATTGTTAGGGGGCAGGGTAAGTTGGGTTCTATACTGTATTACTGGGAGTCAAGTATAGTTTTCTTTTTTAATAGGACATAATACAAGGCGAGACATAGGTAGCATAACTAATAATGGAAGTCAAGGTATGTTTCATGCACCATCATGTTGTTTGACTTGTATTTGATAATTTGGATAATTTGTTTGTACCGAAAAAAATATTTTGATCATTTATTGATGTGAAAAAATGAAAGAGGAAAAAATAACATGTTTCCAATTCCAGTATCACATTCTTCTTTGTGAGACAGGTGCTGCAGCGTAGGCAAGGGATGGCGTCTGGTAGGTTAACATTAAAGGAGTTAAATGACTTGCTCGATAAACTAGCTTCAAGTGAAAACAGGTTTACCTTCTGATTATTTCTATACTGTATCATTGTCTGTAACTGTTAACTTGGTTTCAGAAATTGCTTAGTATCAATTATTTGTGTTTGGATGCTAAAAGAGTGATAACCTATGATGTTTGATACATTCAACATGTCGCATCATCTAATAGCCAAAAAGATCAGAAAACTATGGGCTGTTTGGAACGATTTTTGTTTTATTATTTTTTAAAATAATTTTTGGAAACAACTCTAAAAAATAGTTTTATAGAACAAAAAAACAAAAAACTTGTTTGGGTAAAAATATTTTTCATAAGTTGTTTTTCGTGTTTTTTAAAAAACAGATGACAAAAACAAGGCAAAAAACAAAGGCCCTGTTTGTTTCTATTTTTAAAAACCGTTTTTTTGTTTAAAACTCGTTTGGGAAACTGTTTTCATCAGTTGTTTTTAAAAACTATTTTCCAAAAATAGTAACTAGAAAACAAAAAAACAAAAACAATTTTTTTGTGTTTTGACTGCTTTTGTCATCTGTTTTCTAAAAAACAACTGATGAAAAATATTTTTACCTAAACAAGTTTTTTGTTTTTTTGTTCTATAAAACTATTTTTTAGAGTTGTTTCTAAAAACTATTTAAAAAAATAATAAAACAAAAACCGTTCCAAACAGCCCCAAAAAAATTGTTTTGGTTTTTTTATTTTCTATTTATTATTTTCAGAAAACAGTTTTTAAAAACAACTGAAAACAGTTACCCAAACGAGTTTTTTTGTTCTCGCAGAACAAAAAAACAAAAAAACAGTTTTTAAAAACAGAACCAAATAGGGCCCTACATTTTGCTTTGAAAAGTTCACAAATTTTAAAGATTAAGGACTAGTTCATGCAAAACAAGGATCAATGGGCACCAAGAAAATGATGTTGCACGAAAATTTCTTCAATCCTCCTAGTGAGAATCCAGGATTTTGGAAAATTTGTCAATCCAACCAAATAGTTCAATATCAACCAACCTAGAAGAGCTTTCTCAATTCGCAAGATGGCGATCATTCTCCCCATCCTCCCCCTACACCTGCCTCTGGAAAAAAAAAGGATGAAGAAGAAAAAGAAACTGCTGCTTTTTCCCTAATATTCTTTCTGCTGAATCTTGAAGTGGAAACAAGGCGTAAAATAAAATGGTCACGTTTGATAGTGTCTTTGGTAACAGATGCCTTTTGAGTTTGAATTAGGGGATCAATATTACTTAGTGATGCCAAACAAGGGGTAAAGACAGGTATACCGGATTCTACATGAGCTGTACTATTGTCTATCAAAACGTGTTGGTTCTTGACAACCTGAAGTTGGGATTGAGCAATGTTGTTATATTGTTTGCTGGCTGTGATGAATCGGATTTTATTAGTTGCCCTGTTTTATCAAGCTTTTACTTTTGTTATGCAAAACATAATAAATCTTGGCAGTATGTTGACCCGAAGACCTTGTTTCCTTTTTCTCGTGGCTAAGATATTGCCATCTTCCTTTAAGTTTATTGTTATGATGTTAAAATACTCTATCTGGTTGTTAATGTCTGTCTTCATCATTGTTTATGGGGGTTTTATAATGTGATTCTTCCATGGTATGACCATGGTTACAGGGCTGAGAAGACTTCAGTTCTTTCTACCCTTATCCAAAGGACAAATGCACAGGAAATGAAGTGGATCATCATGATAGTCCTTAAAGGTGTCTTTCTTTATACCTGGGAATTAGTTTCAATACCTTATGTATGTTTTTAACGTGATTTGGAATTTGTATGCAGATTTAAAGCTTGGAATTAGTGAAAAAAGCATTTTCCATGAATTCCATCCAGATGCTGAAGACTTGTTTAATGTAACTTGTGACTTAAAATTAGTTTGTGAAAAGCTGAAGGATCGGAATCAACGTCATAAGCGTCAGGTTAGTTGAAATATTGAAATTATTTCTAGAACTCTTTTTTTTCCTAATATATATTTTCTCTCTATATTTTTGAATAAAAGCAACTAAAAAATCAGTTGACAAACTATCATCAGTGCACGTCAAGACATTAGTGTAGGTTTATGATGATAGTAGTGGTTATCTTCTTTATTCTCTTAAGTATTTTCTAAATTATGTATATTAAGCTGCCATGCTTGACACTGCTCAGTGGAAATGGACAGAAGTCTTTATTTATTAACTTACTTGTTCAGAAGTCTTTGCTGTTGTTGTCATTCTTTGATAAAATAATTGTTTTATCTTGGTTCAGGCTGGTTGTTAGAGATTATAATAAAACTATTTATGGGCCTTCTCTTAACAACTTAAGCTTTTGGGTTGAAATGATTATTGACATAGGATCTGAGCTTCTATGACCAAGTGGTTGAGAGTTTGATCCTTGCTGCTCCTAATCTTTTTAATTAAATTGTCCGTTAGGTCCAAAAGCGGCTTTGGCATGAGGGGACGTGTTAGGGATTATAATAAAACTATTAATGGGCTTTTTCCTAACAGCTTAAGCATTTGAGTTGAAATAGTTTGACATTGGTTTTCTGATGCTGGTGTATCTTGGTCATTTATGGCCCACGACTATGACATGCATGCCTATTTGTCATTATTTAGTGACTGTTTAAATCATCGGCTGTAGTTTAAAATCTTTCCAAGAAACACACACACACACATATGTACATACTTCAGAGGGCTTACTTATATATGCTGTATGTAAACAATTTAGAGAAATTGAATTTTTTGTTCCTTTTCTGTAGGATATTGAAGTTGGAAAAGCTGTGCGCCCTCAACTAGCTAAGAGAGTTGCTGATGCAACTGAAGCATGGAAAAAGGTTTGTTTCATAAGGCCCTTTAATCATATTCCCTAATATTTATACAGCTTATGAAGGAAATTATGGATCCACTTAACAGGGAAAGAAGTTGTAACAAAATAATAGAGAAAATAATAAGAGAAAGATATGAATGGGATTCCCAACTTATTTAGTTAGGTTCCTTGTATGTCTATTTATAAGAATGAGAACTAGAGAAACCCTAACACACTAGGGATAACAGACTAAGCTCAAGCCCAGTAGGGCTACAGAATATTATTCTAATACTAATTCATAACACTCCCTCTCAAGTTGGAGCAAATATATCTATCATGCCCAGCTTGTTACAAATATATCAAACCTTGAGACCCATTGAGTGACTTAGTAAGAACATCGGCAAGTTGTTCTCCAGTTTTAATATAACTCGTGCAAATTTGGCCACACTGTATTTTCTCACGAATAAAGTGACAACCAGCTTCTATATGCTTTCTCCTCTCATGAAACACAGGATTTGAAGCAATATGAATGGTTGCCTGGTTATCACACCATAAGTGCATAGGATTAGGACTCCGACAACCAACCTCTTCCAATATTTGACATACCCACAGAAGTTCGCAAGTAGCTTGGGCCATGGCTCGATACCCAGACTCTGCACTTGATCGTGCCACCACAGTCTGCTTTTTACTTTTCTAAGATACAAGATTGCCTCCCACAAATATACAGTACCTGGACATGGATCTCTTGTCGATAGGTGAACCAGCCCAATCAGCATCGGAGAAGCCTTTAATTCTATAATGTCCATGATCACTATAAAGAAGTCCACAACCAGGTTCATTTTTCAAATATCTCAAAGTACTCTGTACTGCGTCCTAGTGAACAGTACGAGGGGATGCCATAAATTGACTGACCACACTAACTAGAAATGAGATGTCAGGACGGGTCACAGTTAGATAATTCAACTTCCCAACTAGTCGTCTATATCGTTTTGGATTAGGTAATAAGTCTCCCTCGTCTGCTGTGAGTTTCAAATTTGGAGCCATAGGAGTTTCACTTGGTTTGGCTCCAAGTAATCCTGTCTCAGTTAACAATTCCAGAACATACTTTCTCTGTGACAAGAAGATACCTTTTTTACTATGGCTCACCTCAATTCCCAAAAAATATTTCAGTTGACCCAAGCCTTTGGTCTGGAATTTGGATTGAAGAAAACTCTTAAGGGTAGAAATACCGCACCGATCACTTCCAGTTATTACAATATCATCCAAATACACAATCATCATAATACACCTAGCACTTGACTGTCGGTAGAATATAGAATGATCATAACTACTTTGATTTAGGCCAAACGCAAGAACTACCTCACTCAACTTCCCAAACCAAGCTCTAGGTGATTGTTTCAACCCATAAAGAGATTTTCTGAGACGACAGACTTTACCATTCTTCCCCTGAGCAACAAACCCAAGTTTTTGTTCCATATAAACTTCCTCTCTGAGATCACCATGCAAAAAGGCATTTTTAACATCCAATTGATGAAGGGGCCAATGATGGGCAGCAGCAAGGGAGATAAATAGACGAACTGAAGCAAATTTAGCAACAGGATAAAAGGTCTCGGAGTATCAACGCCATAGGTCTGGGCATAGCCCTTGGCCACCAGACGAGCTTTAAGACAAGCAATAGAACCATCGGGATTGACCTTGATTGTAAACACTCATTTACAACCCACAGTCTGTGTTTAGTGGGCGGAAGAGACACAAGATCCCAAGTGTGATTCAGGACAAGGGCAGATATTTCCTCCTCTATAGCTGAGGTCCAACCAGGATGAGCAAGTGCGTTGCGCACAGTGGTGGGGATACAAATAGAGTCAAGGGAGGCAACAAATGACTGAGAAGCAGAAGACAAATTACTATAGCTCACAAAGGAAGAAAGAGGATAGGTACAAGAACGTTTACCTTTTCGAAGGGCAATGGGAAAGTCAGATGTAGGGTTCGGAGACAAGGACGACAGTAGGGACTGGGAGGCAGGAGTCTCAGATGACACAACCGGTACATCTTACAATGCGAAAGGAGGGGCAGGTCAGAAGGGCGAGGGCGATGCGAATAGACTTGGGTCACGGGAGGAGGCTTGAGAGACTGGACCTGATAAAGCAAAAAATCATTGGTGGAGTCATAAGACACAGGATTCTCGGAGCCCAAAGGAGTGGACTTAAAGGAGCGAGAATACCCAAGAAAAATACACTTTAAGGAGCGAGAGTCAAGTTTAGAGACTTGGGGTCGCGCATCATGGACAAAGCAGGTACACGCAAAGATACGAGGTGAAAGTGGAAACAGAGGTTGAGACGGAAGTAAAATAAAGTAGGGGTTTCACCATTTAAAACGGAGGAAGGTAAAGGATTGATTAAGAAACAAGCGGTAGAAACAGCGTCAGCCCAAAAGATTTTAGGAACATGCATATGAAACAAAAGGGCCCGTGCGACCTTCATCAAATGTCCACTTTTACGTTCAGCGACCCCATTTTTTTGAGGGGTAATGCTACAGGAGGATTGATATAATATACCATTATGAGTAAGGAATGTAGTAAATTGAGTGGAGAAATACTCCTTGGCATTATCACTGCAAAAAACTTTAATGATAGTATGAAATTTCGTTCGAATCTCAGAATGAAAGGTAGTAAATATGGAAAACACTTTAGAACGATTCTTTATTAAATAAAGCCAAGTGGCACGGGAGTAATCATTCAAAAAAGTAACAAAGTAGCAAAAACCAGTTTTAGACATAACCGGACAGGGACCCCAAACATCTGAATGCACAATATCAAAGGGAGCGGAAGCTCGTTTATTGACACGGACAGGAATCCTGAAACAAACAATGGTCAGGGAAAAATTCAATACTGCAGTGAAGGGCTCGGGTGAGCTTACAAACAGAAACCAAATTAAATGAGAATTTGGATAGGTAAAACACATTGTTCAAAGGAAGATAAGGTAAGGGGTGAGCAGTACTGCTTCCAAGGACTGAAGCGGAGGAACCATCTGCTAGGGTAACATTAGATAATTGGGATGAAGGAGAATAAGAGCTCAAAATACTTGTATTACCTGTCATATGATTGGTGGCACCAAAATCAATGACCCAACCGTTGAGAGTAGAGGAAAGACAAGCAGTGGAAGTACCTATTTGAACCACACGTGCAAATGGGGCTGCAGACGACTGAACGGCCTGGAACTGTGTGTATTGGGCATACTCATCTGCAGTTAAGGTAATAGTTGTTGATTCGCCTCCTTGATGAGGCTAAAAATGACGGTTTTGGCAACTCGCTGCTGTTTAGCCAGTAATTTGGGGCAATTAAGCTTGAAATGCCCTAGTTCCTTGCAATAATTGCAAGTAATGTGAGAATCACCGAAGTCGTTGCTTCCACTATTCTGGCCACCTCGACCACCTCGAGTGATGGATCCCACAAATGCAGAGGATTCACCCGGACTAGTCACAGTGCGAGGAAAGCTTCTATTGGTCCAGAGTAAGCGGAAATAAACATCTTGGAGTTTAAGCTTGTCAGATCCAGTAAAAATTTGGGACTGGGCAGCACTATGCTCATCTTGGAGATCGGTAAGGAAGCACATGGCCACTAACTGCTCGCGCTGGTTCCGCATCTCCTTAATGTCATTGATAATTGGGGGAAGAACATTAATCTCTTCATGAGCTCGCTTGAACTGAGTAAAGTAATCAGTTAAGGAAACATCTTTTTGATCAGCCCTGTGAAAGTCATGAACAACATCAAAGATGTGGGACAAATCCTCTTTGCCAGAGTATAGTGACTCTAAATAGTCCCGGAGATATTTGACTGTATCACAGTGAGTAGTGATATCCTTGACACGAGCTTCCAGAGTCTGTTTAATCAACCCATAGAGACGTTTATCCTCGCGAATCCATTTTTTCATAGATGCCTCATCTTGTGGAATGCTATCAGTTAAATGTTCCTCCAATTCCACACCATAAACAAACATTTCAATAGCCTTCTTCCATTGGGGATAGTTTCGAGGACCCTCAAATTTTTTGTCAGTAATTATAGTAGGTGCTGGAAATAATTCAGACACCAGCCGTTTATTTTCGTTGGACACATAAGAGATACGAGTCATATGACTACTCTTTTTCTCAGGATTACTCTCTGAATGGGAATCAGCCATGGGTACAACCACTCAACAATAAAAAAATCTAAAGAAATGGATTTACCCAAACACATAGATAGCAAATATTCCAAAGTAATCTGAAATCACCAAACAAGGGCAAATAGAACACTAAATTAGAACAAGCACACTTGGAGTGGCAAAATAGATAGTAGAGAAGATGTCAATTACTGGTCACTGGAAAATAGTGCTCCGGTGAGACAGAAACCGTCGGCTACTGCGTCTTTATCACCGACGAGGACCAGAACCACCAAAGGTAGCGTCAACCAGCCACACACTTATTCACTGGATGCGCGAATGCTCCTACACTACGTGACCCAACCACACGCGTTTCCTTCAGAAGTGACAGAGCTCGTTGCCGTTAGCTACCGTGCCTGCAACGTGATTCGACTGCTGGTGATGTCCCTGCGCAGCCACCACAGTCCCAGAAACCAGCCACAATAGCCTTAATGTGCGAAGAGGATGAACGAATGTCTCACTAAAGCATTAGATCACGAACTTTGACCATACCATTTGAAGCGACGCCGGTGCTTTGGTAACACCGGTCAGGGAGTGGGTGGCTGAGCGGCACACTAATAGGAGGGGGAAACTGGCGGGTTAACAAGCAATTTGGGAAATTGAGAATGTAAGGAACTAGAAAATTAGGTTTTTTTTTTAAAAAAAGCAGAGGCTCTGATACCATGTAACAAAATAATAGAGAAAATAATAAGAGAAAGATATGAATGGGATTCCCAACTTATTTAGTTAGGTTCCCTGTATGTCTATTTATAAGAATGAGAACTAGAGAAACCCTAACACACTAGTGATAACAGACTAAACCCAAGCCCAAGCCCAGTAGTGCTACAAAATATTATTCTAATACTAGTTCATAACAAAAGTGATGAAATTCTTTATGTCTTCACTTCCTATGAAACTCTTGGAGCCTTCCCTCCTACAGCGCATAGAAAAAGCTATAGAGAGGGTCACCAGGCCTAGAGCTTATTTCCAGCCAAGCTTTCAATTTTGGCAAAACATGCACTTCCATGTCAAACTTCGTTCTACCCATGACTGGTGACTGGTCTCCGATTTACTTCCTCTTTACAAAAGTTCTATAAAAGTCTATCTCTCCTTCCACAACATTTTTTTCTCCTTGAATGTCCAACTCATGAAAAAAATGATAGAGGAAATAAAAATCCCCCTTCCTCTTACCTGATTGGTCCTAGTCAGAGTAGTTCAAATAGCATGAAAATAAATGTTCTTTCGGGCAGAACAAACCACAAGAGAGAGCCAATAATATTCTTCTTATCTATTAATAATGCAACACTGCCTTATATAGCAGAAACGAGTGACTACCCACTACATGATTCTGAGATAAGGAAAGCAACGACACCTAATAAAAGCTACTAAGTCCTGAACAGATAAGTAAACCTATGCCACGTAACCTATGCCACTACCAACAAAATAACATGAAGTGAATTAAATAAAGTAGCACGATTCCACTTCTGCAGTTATTGGTCTTTCCATGCTTCTGCCCATGATGCCCACTCGCGAATAATGCATGAAACCCTACCCACGTCCTTGGAATTTGGTTGAGGTGCAGATTAGGATTTCCTTATCCTATCATTCCAACAGCCAGCCTTCATCAGGCAGCTGCTGGCATTGCAAAATGCTCTGCCATGAAGCAAGCTAGAGGAAGCTGGAAATGGGGATACTAATAATGTGGAGGATAGGGTATCCTCTTAAGGTAAAGGACCAAAACCGTAACAAGATTACAAAAGAAATTAAATAGAAACTTAAACATGCAGCAAAGCTTCCCAATCCCTATGCTTATCTAAGAGAGGCACTCCCTTAAAAAAGGCACATCTGAATTGACAAAGAGAGTAAAAAGTTCAAACTCTTTTCTTCAGTTTAGGATGAGGAGGAAAGAGTGTACCTTAGTGGACTTTTCACAAGAGAACTTTTGTTTTCCCCTCCTGTCAAGTGGGTCTTGAAGTCTTGATTTTTGTCCATATTTTATCTTCTTGATCACAGCTAGTTTCTCTTCCCATGTTAAGCCTCTTGCTTGGATATTTCTTCCTCAAATATGTTCTCTTTCGTTGCTGCATGAAGAACTGGAATACCGTTAATCAGTTTCTTCTTTTTATCCTCCAACTTCTTGTTAGTCTATAAGTTTTGTAATTAGTCAATGTTATATTTATGTCCTTCCCTGTAATTAGTATCCCGTAATTAGTCTAATTTATTTGCATTTATAGGGCTGTAATTAGGGATCCTTTGGCTGTATAATGAAGATCATTCCTCTTGTTTGAGGCATTCAAATCAAAAACTAAAATTGTGTCACTTCTTAAAACCATATATATTTCATGTAACAAATAAGCTTTTAAAGCTTTCAGTTTCTAGCTAAAACATTCGTTGAACTGCCTTTACTAGGAATATATTCCACCAAAACATTTCAGATCATTCCCCAATCACCTCTAGATCAAACATAATTGGGGAATGATCTGAAACGTTTTTCTAAGGAGTCTAGATTGGGCCAAATTTGGCCAACGCCGCCAACCTCTTCCAGATAATTTGTGGAATTTGTGAAAAATATATCAGGACCAACACTTAGCATAAGAACTGGCCCAAGTTCAACTTATGCTTACTTTGCTATCTGAAGATCGGATCAGGCTTGCTTTGCATTGAACGTTTGGATAACTAGCCCGAGCCCATATTTGGTCGATGATTAGGCATTGGAAAGATACCGAGTGTTGAGATTCAGCTTAAACAAATTTTACTCTTACGAATTTCCTAAATTAGTTATGATGTCTTGTTTAAAACCTATTAAGAGAGTCAAAAGTCAAGATCTATCATTTAATTCTTAGAGGAATAAGTCTTCAAACTTAGGCCCTATTTGTTTAGGCTTATAGGAGAATGTATTTTCTCCTTCTTGTTTTGGAGGAAGGACTATTTCAGGAAGAGAAACTATTTTGTATTTGGATGTAGTAATTGAGAAGGATTTTTGAATCAGAAAATGTGTTTGTATGTAAAACTGTAAAAGGATTTATGACTGATAAAATTACTAAAGAGGACATGTAGAAGGATATTTTCATAAAGTGTTCGGATAGAAAATAATTTTTGATATAAATTTTGAATATTATTTTTTTGATAACATTAAAATAAAAAAATAAAAAAACAATTTTTAGTTAATTATTGTTATGAAATTAGAATTATGAATTTATGAAATTTTAAATTTGTAAGTAAAATAACAATTTTGATATAAGTTTTGGAATGATAATTTTTTTTTACTTACACATTTATGAATTAAATTTTTGTGCAAATTTCAATAAATAATTTACAGCTATAATAAATCATTACTGGCTTGATACTTTAAAAATAATTGTCAACTAGAAGAAATAAATTATATATGACGCACATATGTAATAAAAATATATAAAAAAACACTGTTCTCATAAGCATATGGCGCACAATATATAATGTTCTCATGATCGAACTAATTGATCTCTAATGGAATCTCTAACTTGTTCCATCACTCTAACATATTCTCTAGTTTGTTCCATCCCTTCATCTATATACACCCTTGCTCTTGTGAGCTATGAATAGTCTCAGAGTTCAAGAAGATCTATATTAGTGCCCATTCTTTTAATATAGTTGTAAGGAGCAAAACATGACCATAATAGTAAATTGATGTTCGAGCTTAAACTGTGTCATTTGTTGCAATATCTTCCATCTAGCTTCACGAACTCTAAATGCTCGTTCGATGACACCCTTCAAACTTGAGTGATGGTAGTTAAACCTTTCATTATCAGATTTAAATCCTGGAGGATCCTGCCTAAACATAAAAATCTGATACATTGTGTTTTTATAAGGTCCTAGGAATCTCTTCATTGTAGGATATCCTGCATCCACAAGGAAATATTTTCCTGCACTAAAATATTTATAATGTGAGAAACAAATTTATACATCAATATCTAAAAAATTAATAATAAAACACGAGTTATAATCTTCATATGGCTGAGGAAATTTAAATTCTGGCTTTCGTAAACAATCCATTAAAATTTTGGTTTCATGTGCTGTATCATCCCAGCCCACCCTCTCATAAGTGAAGCATATATTGAAATCACAAACAGTAAGAATATTGGTGGTTGTGGTTTTTTTTCTTCCAATGAAAAATATCCTCTTATCAGCAGGGACATGGACTTCAATATGGGTGCCATCAATAGCTTCTATATAGTTCTTAAAGTATGGCCAATAGCGATTGTAATGCATGAGATATTGAGGAGCGTCTCGAAACATCTTATTAATAGGTTTAATAATCTGTACTCTTAATTTCTCAACAGATTTTAATACCTTATGAAACTGCCTAGATACCGTCTCACTTCATCTTTGAAATTGCTCTTCAGTATCTCTATAAGATGCCCCACGACCAACCATGTACAAGAACATTGCAACTGCCTCCTCTACACCAACATGTGTAGTTGGTTACAAGAAATAATTCTCATTCAAGTCCCTCACAAGTGCACTAAACACATGCTTTCGCATGCGAAATTGCTTGAAAAAACGACTATCACTTCCTTTTTTAAGTTCCTCTAACTACATCTAACCTGTCAGAATTGATGTTCGTTTCTTATTTTTTTTCAAGATATGGCATGAGTTTTTGGGCTACACCCAAAGCTGCTATTGTGCCTGCCCTTATCAATTCTTTCAAATTTTGTCTCCTACGACGTTTTGCTTTTACATCACGTTCAAGTTGTGTATCTGAATTTGAGCCTGAACTTTCAGACATCTTGTGCAAATAAACATAAGTTCTATCAATAACCTATTACCATATGACTTTTGAGAAAACTCAAATACAGTAAAAGACATAACACTTAAATCCATTATTCAACATAAAACTCATGTTCAATACAAGACATAAAACTCATGTTCAACATAAAACTCATGTCAAGTAAAAGACATAAAACGCAAATCCAGTACAATATAAAACTTAAACACTATCTGATGCAGTATGGGGAAGGGAAAGGGAAGCTAAGACTGTAAATAACTCGGAAATGGATGAAGATAGGGATAAAGAGA
>JASKGM010011684.1:0-32685 GCA_034509205.1 Ceratonia siliqua
GATTTATTTAGTTTATATAAGATTTATTGAATTCAATATTAAGAAATTTTATAAGTATTTATTTGTAATGATATATTTATAAAGACAAATAATTATATAATATAATTATATCATTATAGGTAGGAAGAGAAGAGATTAAACATATAAAACTAATGTGTAGAGTAAAAAAAAAAAAAAAAAAAGACGCGGGCTAGCTTGCCTCGCCCTGTCCCCTAAAATGATGGGCTAAGAAAATTAAACCCACCCTGCCCCATTTGTAGGGCTGGGCGGGTTGACCTAACATGAAAGGCCCGTTTTGATAGTCCTACACAACTTTTAAGGTATTTACAACCCCCTAGGTCACACAAAGAGCTTTGTTTGCAACTTCCTTGACATCGAAACCTACTCTAAAATACTTATTATACTCAACTACTGCAATCGTCATAGTAGAACTTAAAATCAACAACTCCATAACAGTAAACAGTACCTTCATAAAATGAAATCCCATAGAAGAATGACAAACGCCATGCGATAGATGATCAAACAAAAGTAGAATTTAAATTGATAGATGATTTTTTGTTTTTTTTTTTAAGCTTGGGTTGGGAGACAGATGATACATGTGCTTTGTTACCACGTTAATAAAAATAGGGATGGAAAAAGTTAGGAGAAAAGTAAGGGAGCAAACAAAGTATTATTATTGAAAGACTCAATGACTGTGTATAACCACAGAAAGACACTTATACCCTTGACTTTGGGCGCCCTGCAAGTAACTCTTCCTTAATTTACAAGACTTTCCCAAGTTCTTAATACATCTTAAGAAGAATAATGGTATTTTAGTCTATACCAGAGCAAGGATATTTTATTCTAAACCTAACCTGTGTGAAACATGTGAATGTGTGTGTGTGTGTCTCTCTCTTTATATATATATATATATATATATATATACCTATCTCAAATGAGCGAGTAAAGCCTTCTCAAATCCCTCTTCCCCTTTCTTTTCTTTTACATGGTACCGAAGACAACTCTAGAATTTAGGGCTCAGTTCTCCTGTTATCTGTGCATCTCCTTCCTTTATATCTCTTTTTCTTCCTTTTTGTTGGTTTCATAATATGACTGAGGGTCATAAAGGATATGACAAAGTGAAAACTAGTGAGTTGCAGTTTATGACAGTGATGAGATAGTGCTACACAACCCAAGGATTCATTGGCGGCTTAGGTGTGGCAACCCAAAGTCACTAGAGTTCATGAAAAGTTTTAGTGAGAGGCATCTCTGAGATTTGTATGGGTCTAAAGTATATCTAGCAGTGCACAGTTTAGGCAGAGGCAAAGCCATGATTTCGGTCCATGATTTTGGTCAGGCGTGGAGGCGCTACTCTGGTTGAAGGGAAACATATTGTAGAATCGCACACAATTCAGGTTCAGGCTGTAGAGTGTTGATTGGAATATTGAACATCAAAATGCCTCTAGTCTTCTACAGTTGCATCTCTCTTGTTGGTTGGGTGGGCTATTTCTAGTTTGTTTTAAAGCGATATTTTGTCCCAAGTTATTTGTTTTATTATTTCTCTATTTACAATGGTAAGAGAAATTAAGAATAAAGTTCAAATTAAATATTGAAATATTAGATATATATATATTTTCCATTGTCAAACAAGACTACAACCAAGAAGTTAGATGGGAAAAATCATGCAAAATGAAGGTAACTCAATAAAATTTATCTTATAGGTATGAAGAAAAAAGACCTTTGAACTAATGATACACAAAAAGAACCAGCAACTCATAATATGTGGGTTTGGGAGGATAATAGACTTTTCTCACTAATTCAAAACTCTTCGGACAACTCCGTGGATGAGATAGCATTTGTTAGACCCCCAATTTGGGCTACCTATGTTAGAAGGAATAAGAATTCAAATGCTTTAAAGGCCTCAATTAAGTTTGTTTATTCCAAGATAGGAAAGGAATTGAATGGCATCAATCTAGGAAATAAATTGGATGGAAAGAAATTAGAGCAAGAGAAATTGAATGGCATCAATATGGGAAATAAATGGATTGGAAAGGAAAGGAATTAGAGCAAGGATCCTAGGGTTGACCAAGATCTCGAAATTAAAGGCCGATAATTCATCACTAGTTATGGAAGGATTTCGGCATTTAGCTAGGCTTTATTTGGGATCGGTCAAAGGGATTTATTTCCTTAAATAATGCTTGATGTTTTCCTATTATGTTGTCTCTTTAATTGTCTTTTTTATTACATTTTTCCTCCGATTGTAATGCTAACAGACTATTTATAAGTTCGGAAATTATAGAATAAAGCATGCAAGTATTTATCCTTCAACTTTTGTCGAACTAAGGAGGCCCAGGCACCTCGAATTGCCTACCTAGGAGGATTGGATCCCTCGAAGAATCCAGTAGAGTGTGTGTTGTGTCATCATAGGGAAACTTAAGAAACACGATCCTGCAGCTTTTCCCGTGGTAAAATATTACACAAGGGCAGCAATCAAGGCACATAATAGCTTGGTATCAGAGCCTCTCAATTCTGATATGGCAAAACAATGTTTGGACCATTTGGAGAGTGATGTGGGGTTCCTGCAACAAGAGGTGAGAGCAGGATAGGAGAGAGTGATGAAACACATGGAGGACATAATAATGGCATTGGCCAACTAGATTTAGGAGAAAAACCTTGTCAATATGGGCAATGGGCAAGGAGAATAAGGGTAAGGGTGTGGTGGGGAGAAGCAACATTGTGACTCCTAAATTAACAAAATTGGATTTTTCCAAGTATGATGGAGCAGATGACCCTACAGAATGGATATCTAGAGCAGAGCAGCTTTGAGTTTTAGCACACTTGTGAGGAAGATAAGCTACCAATGGCAGGGTATCATTTGGAGGGAGATGTGCAGCTATGGTACCAAAATTTTCAAAAAACTACAGGAGTTAATTGGGAGATGCTAAAAAATGAGGTACACTTACGTTATGGCCCAATAAGTTTCAAAATTTTTTTGGGGATCTCACTAAACTCAGACAACAAGGGAATGTACATGATTACCAAAGAGAATTTGATAGGCTGCTTCATAGAGCAGGAGAATAACAAGTGGGTGCTTCATTAGTGGATTGAAAGAAGAGATTAGAGCTGATGTACGAGCAGCAGGGCCTATCACCTATCTGGAGCAATTGGTCTGGCCATATTATATGAATCCAAGTTCCTTAATTTCCAAAGGGGGAAGACAGTAGAAAACCAAAAAATTCCAGCTTTGTCAAGCTTACCACCGTTACTTGCACCTAATTTACCGCAATCAAAATATTGAATCCTGCAAAGTTTAAAGATAGGAGACATAGGGGGGGTTATGCTTCAATTGTGATGAGAAGTTCTTCCCTGGTCACAAATGTAATAAATTATTCCTAATTGAAGGTGACTTTCCAAAGCTAGAGGGCGAAGAAAAGAGAGAAGGGGAGGTCCCATTAATGGAAGAGGAGGAGCTACTAGAAATTAGTCTAAATGCTATCACTGAGATGCTAACTTCTCAAACTATGAGAAGCATGGGCAGATTATAAGGTATGGGAACTAAACTTTAGGTGGACTCAGGGAGTACTCACAATTTTTTAAGTTCAGTAGTTGCTATGAAGATGGGAATACAACCTGCCACTAAAGGGAGGTTTGAGGTGACTGTGGCTAATGGTAATAAAATGGCTAGCGGAGGATTGTGCACTAACATGAGATTTATAGTCCAAGGTGAGGAATTTAATGTGAAATTTTATCTTTTACCCATAGAGGTTTGTGATGCTGTATTGGGAACTCAATGGCTTCGAGGTTTGGGACCCGTTATTTGGGAATTCAATGAACTATGGATGCGTTTTTTCTGGAAAGGCAGAACTGTGGAAGTGCAGGGCTCAAATGGACCACTCAACAGGTTAAATACTCACGAAGGCTTGCATAAGACTCTACACAGAATAAGGAGCAACTTCTATTGGAGGGGAATGAAGCAACGAGTGAGGAAGTTTATGCAAAATTGTCTAGTGTGCCAATGAAATAAGGTAGAAATCGCCAATTCCTTGGGTCTTTTGAATCCTCTTCCTATTCCACACAATGTTTGGATTGATATATCCATGGATTTTGTGGAGGGATTACCTTCATCAAAAGGTAAATCTACTATTTATGTTGTGGTAGATAGGTTTTCAAAGTTCAGTCATTTTATCCCAATTTCTCATCCCTATACAGCCTGTACAATTGCTCGAGTGTTCTTTGAGAATATTTTCAAGTTTTATGGCATGCCATCTTCCATTGTTTGTGACCGCAACCCTACTTTTACTAGCATTTTTTGGAGAACCTTGTTTCAATTAAATGGGGTTAAGTTTAATTTCAGTTCGGCTTACCACCCACAAACGAATGTCAAACCAAAGTGGTAAATAGAACTCTTGAGATGTACCTACGCTGCTGCACAGGAGACAGACCAAAAGAATGGGGTACATGGTTACCTTGGGTTCAATATTCCTATAATACCAGTGTTCACTCTTTCACTGGAAAAACAGCATATGAAATTGTGTATGGGAGAGCTCCACCTATATTGTTGGCTTATGTGCAAGACACTACTAAGTGGAATCAATTGAACAGTTTTTATTAGCTCGAGATCAACTGTTGAGGGACGTTAGGGCCAACTTAGTGGTTGCTGGAAATAGAATGAAGAAGTTTTATGATGGCAAACATAGGGAGAAAGAGTTCCAAAGGAAGAATCAGAAACTAAGTCCTAAGTTTCTTGGTCCCTTCAAGATCTTAGAAAGAATTGGGGCTGTTGCTTGCAGTAGAATAAAAAATTCACTCAATTTTCCATTTTTAAGCTCTTAAGAAGACAGTTGATAATATTGATCAAATGGATCCTATTTTACCCGCTCCTCAGATGAATTAGGATGTTTGTCCACTACCACAAGCTATGCTGGATCAGAGACGTACCAAAGGCAACCAAGAGTTGCTCGTTCATTGGTAGAATTGGCTCCAGCATATGCCACGTGGGAGGATGCCAAAGGTTTTAAAGCTCAATATCCTTATTTCATCCTTGGGGACAAGGATGTTTCCATGGGGAAGGGAATGTTAGATCTCCAATTCAGGCTAATTTTAGAAGGAATAAGATTTCAAATGCTTCAAAGCCCCAAATTATGTTTGTTTATTCCAAGAAAGGAAAGAAATTGAATGGCATCAATTTGGAAAATAAATTGGATGGCAAGAAATCAGAGCAAGAGAAATTGATGGCATCAATTTGGGAAATAAATGGGATGGAAAGGAATCAAAGCAAGGATCCTAGGGGCTGACCAAGATCTCGGAATTAAAGGCTGATAATTCATCACCAGTTATGGAAGGATTTCAGCATTTAGCTGGCTTTATTTGGGATCGTTCAAAGGGATTTATTTCCTTAAATAATGCTTGATGTTTTCCTATTATGTTGTCTCTTTAATTGTCTTTTTTATTACATTTTTCCTCTGATTGTAATGCTAACAGACTATTTATAAGTCTGAAAATTATAGACTAAAGCACGCAAGTATCTATCCTTCAACTTTTGTTGAACTAAGGAGGCTTAGACACCTCGAATTGCCCACCTAGGAGGATTGGATCCCTCGAAGAATCCAGCAGAGTGTGTGTTGTGTTCATCACAGGGAAGCTTAGGAAACACGATCCTGCAACTCTTCCAATGGTAATATATTATACTAGGGTAGCAACCAAGGCACGTAACAGTATCACTGTGATCTAGTTAAGCAATTGTTGGAATACTTAGAGTTCATCTATTCTACGAAGAACATAACCCACATCTACCAAGTGCCTTAGGAGTTTCATCATGTTGAGTAGAGGGTAATGCAGTACAAGACGAATTTATTTATTAGATTAAATTAACATGTGACTGTAATTAGGAATATAAGGCAATTTAGGATTACCAATCTATGTTTGAGCTTAAGCAATTGTTGGAATACTTAGAGTTCATCTATTCTACGAAGAACATAACCCACATCTACCAAGTGCCTTAGGAGTTTCATCATGTTGAGTAGAGGGTAATGCAGTACAAGACGAATTTATTTATTAGATTAAATTAACATGTGACTGTAATTAGGAATATAAGGCAATTTAGGATTACCAATCTATGTTTGAGCTTAAGGTTATGTTATCCTACAATTTTGTATATTAGCAAAATTAGGAATTTAGTATTCGTATTTGAGTTTTGTTAAAGAGGTATTAAGAATTTATTAAAGTCTTGTAGGTTAAGGAAATAGTTGTAGTGCACCCAAAGTAAAGGGTATAAGTGTTCGTGTGGTTAGGAATTTAGTGTCTTTTTGTGCACCAAAGGTAATGGCCTTTTTTTCTTCATCTCAGTCTTTTTTAGCATCTACTAATTTGTTGGTCATTCCTAAGAATGCCTGACACATAAACTAGGTTATTCAAACTTATTCTCATGTTGTCAAGCTTGCCTCTGTAGGTTTAATTATCACTCATAATGCTACCAACCATTGGCCCCTCCACCAACCAGATATCAAAAACACCTTTCGATATTATAATATGCAAGTTGAAATGTTAAAAAATCAATGACCAAGCTTTGCTGCTTAGGAGAATCTGGGAAAGTGCATGCCAAAGAAATCATTGTATGGTTAACTTAGTCCAGTCATGTGTGGCTTGGGTGGTTCAGTGAGGTAGTTCTAGCGTTTGACTTGCAAAGGAGTAACTGTCTATGACCACTGTAACCAATCTAGTATCAATTGTATATGTTAGTTTTGTATGTTGAATATAAGTAATGATGTTGGCATCTATTCCTAAGGCTTCACTTCTATAATTGAGACAGATTTTTTTGAAAAAAAAAAAACAAACTTAGGAAATTTGAAATACTTCTTGGGGATTGAGGTGCCTAAAAACAAGAAGAGTATCTTTGTCTCACAAAGGAATAATATTCCAAACCTGCAGATACAGGAATGTGGAAGACTACACCTTATGACACATTGAGGGTTCCTAATGTGAAGTTAATGGCTATGGAGATATGCTCCAGAATCCAGGAAGGCATGAAAGATTGGTTGGGAACTGATATAGAACTGAGTTATATCACTGGAACTCATCCTGACATTGCCTTTCCAGCGAGTACAGTAAGTCAATTAATGTCATCACATCAATCTGATCAGATGGATGCAGTTCTACACATTCTGAAGTGTTGAAAAACCTGTTGAGCTATTTTAGGAAGGTTGTAAATGTCTATTCCTAGATTTAGGAGAGACCAGAATGAAATCCCCTTGAATAAGGAGATCTGATTATGGGGTAATTAATCCCTTTGATTAAGGGATGTGATTATAGGGTAGTTAATTTATTTCCTTTTATATGTTGGGCACCTTGTGTATAATTGATGGTGCTGTACCAACGAAAATATACGAAATACAGAACAATTGTTCACTCTTTGTTTTCACATCCTTCACTATTTTTCACATGGTATCAGAGCTTTAACCGATTCTTCTGGGAATTACTTGGCCTTTATTGCCAAGTATCTCTAGCCTTCATTGCCACTATAAGACTGTGCTACATCGTCGTTGGTTTTATTCATTCCATTGTTAAATTTGTTGCTACTGGTGCTGTTCGCTGCTGCTACCTTCATTGTCACTAGTGTTGCTCGCTACTGCTACCTTCATTGTCACTGGTGTTGCCCGCTGCTGCTACCTTCATTGTCGCTACTGGTGCTGTCCGCTAGTGTTGCCTTCATCACCGCTGGTACTGTTTCCTAGTGCTGTCCTTAATTATCATTACTGTTAATCGTGAATTTAAATTTTTTCACTAATCACAATGTCTTAAGTAAATGAGATTTCCTCTCATACCACCATGGTTCAACATGAATGTGACAAAGTAAGAGAAATAGAGATAGAGAAGGAGAAGAGAAAGAAAGAATCATTGACTAGTAGTTAGGTTTCCCGTGTCTATTTATAATAAAATATTAAGTCACACATAGTAGGCCCAAGCCTGCTAGGACAACACATATTATAGCTCATAACACAGTAGGACTCATAACTCTTAACACTCTCCCTCAAGTTAGAGCATATATATCAACCATGCTCAGCTTATAACAAATGTATTGAATCCGAGGCCCATTCAATGCCTTAGTAAAGACATCAGCAAGTTGTTCTCTAGTTTTAACATGGCTTGTGGAAACCTAGCCACATTGATCGAATAAAATGACCATTAGCTTCTATATGTTTAGTCCTTTCATGAAAAACTGGATTATAGGCGATATGAATAACTGCCTGATTATTACACCATAACTTCAAAGAGCTAGAACTTTTAAAGCTTACGTCATCCAACAATTGAAATACCCAAAGGAGTTCACAAGTTGCTTGAACCATGGCTCGATACTCAAACTCTGCACTTGATCATGTCGTCACATTCAGCTTCTTACTTTCCTAAGATATAAGATTTCCTCCCACAAATACACAATATCCAGACGTGGATCTCCTATCAATAGGTGACCCAGCCCAATCAGCATAAGAGAAACCTTCAATTCTACAATGCCCATGATCACTATACAAAAGCCAACATTCATGCGCATTCTTCAAGTACCTCAAAATGCCCTGTAATGCATCCCAGTGAACAGTACGAGGAGATGCCATGACCTAACTCACAATTTTGACTACGAAGGATATGTCAGGGCGAGTAATAGTGAGATAGTTTAACTTCCCATCCAGTCTTTGATATCTCTCTAGATCAAACAATAATTCACCATCATTTGCACTGGGTTTTAAATTCGAGGCCATAGGAATCTCATATGGTTTGGCTCCAAGTAATTCTATCTTAGTCAACAAGTCTAGAACAAATTTCCTCTGTGACAAAAGGATACCTTTCTTGCTACGATTTACTTCAATCCCCAAAAAATATTTCAGGTGGCCCAAGTCCTTAATCTAAAATTGGATTGAAGGAAGCGCTTAAGTGCATCAATTCCACACTTGTCACTCCCAGTTATTATAATGTCGTCCACATACACAACCATTATGATACACCCAACACTGGATTGTTCGTAGAACACTGAATGATCATAACTACTCCTATTTAGGCCAAACTCAAGAACCACCTCACTCAACCACCCAAACCAAGATCAAGGTGATTGTTTCAACCCATACAAAGATTTGCGTAAGAGACCGACTTTACCATTATTCTCCTCCTGAGCAACAAACCAAGGTGGTTGCTTCATATAGACCTTCTCCTGGAGATCACCATGCAGAAATACATTCTTAACATCTAAATGATGAATAGGCTAGTGATGGGTAGCTGTCAGAGAGATAAATAGGCGAACAGAGGATAATTTGGCAACAGGAGAAAAAGTCTCAGAATAGTCGATGGAAGATGGAGGGCACTCCAGGATGTACAGACCGTTTGATTTGAGGCCTCCACCAATAATCCACCTTGTCCTAAGATCATGAAACACACAATAGTTAGGGAAAAATTCAATACTACACCGAAGAGCTTGGGTGATCTTACTGACAAAAATCAAATTAAAAGGAAATTTAGATAGGTAAAATATAATAGATAAAGGGATGGATAAGCAATACCCCTCCCAAGCACTAGTGCTAATGAACCATCTACTAAAGTGACATTAGGCAATTGAACGAAGGGGAAAATGAACTCAAAATACCAGTGTTGCAAGTCATATGATCGGTAGCACGAGTCAATGACTTAACCTTTGAGAGTAGAGGAGAGACAAGCAGTAGAAGTACTTATCTGAGCCACAGTTGCAAAAGATTGTGCAAGGAAAAATATTTAGAACTACCATAGTAATGAGTCTTCAGTACTATGGTAGTTCTCCTGTTGACACGTGGAATTATTTTCCACATCAAAGGCTAATTTGGAGGGCTAAAGGAATGCAATGAAAAAGGGGGAAAATAAAGGTGTTTTCCTTCAGTTTTCTACGAGGACACAAGGGACGACGAGAGGTAGAGGACCACCTCTGGTCATGCAACCATTGATGAGAGGCAAAAGCTTTAGCACCCTTGTGATCTTTCTTGTTCACGACAGCTAATTTGGTATCATCTTCTTGGGAGAGTCATCTGAATTAAATCTAAAAGAGATGGGCTCTTCCTGAAACGTAAACCCAGTGAGCTTGGCTCATTAAGGGGATTAATATAAAGCTGGCGGGATTGGATGCGAATCACCGTTATAAGTCAACTGTTTGAAAAATAATATTTTTGTTATGGAAAGATGTACAAAAAGAAATTGAAGAATTGACAAATATCTATTACAGAGCAACGAACATAATGAGACTTCAATAATCTTATATCAAACAGCAACCTCTGACGTTAGAGAAAACAACTAAAAAGAAGAATTTTATGGCAAGATTTAGTAATAAAAGTTCAAATTTTAGAATTTCCTAGAGTAGATATTCAAAATGGGGAGAATCAGAAAAAATTAAAAAACAGAAAAATTCAACCCTCAAAGGAATTCAATTGGGTCACTTTTGAAGAGGGCAGAGTTCATCTTCTCCTCTAAACTTGACGAAGAAGAAGAGTCGCAGGTATACATGGTAGTCGCCAGCGTCTCGATGGTGGTTGTGTGGCCGAAGGTTGTCCTATGCCTCTTGTCGTCCCTTGTATCCAAGTAGAAAACTGAAGAAAAACAACTTTTTCATTGTAGTCCTTCAGCCTTCCAAATTAGCCTTTGATGTGAAAAATAATTCCACGTGTCAATAGAAGAACCACCGTAGTACTGAATCTTCAGTACCACAGTAGTTCTAAATATTTTCCCATTATGCATAGGATTGAGTTGCTTGGAAATAGGCATACTGTGCATACTCATCAGCGGTCAAGGTAATGATCATAGGTTTGTCCCCTTGATGAGGCTCTGAAGCAACTGTATTAGCTACCTGCTGCTGCTTAGCAAGAAGTTTAGGACAATTACATTTGATGTGGCCCTGTTCCTTACAATAGTTACATGTAAAAGTTCCATGTACAACTGAGTCTCTTCCACCAATTCGGCCTCCCTGGAAACCACCGGGGTTGCTAGTCCCCAAGAAAGCAGAGGTCTCACTTAGGCTAGTCACATTCTTAGAAGATTCTCTATTCGTATGGAGCATACGAAAATAAACATTTTGCAATTTCAGCTTATTAAAACCTATCAGAATATGGGACCTGATTGCACTAAACTTAGCACAAAGACTGGTAAGGAACTCCTCATAAACTTTCTTAAACCGGGTAAAGTGATCGGTTAGAGTAGCATTTTTTTTATTTACCCTGTGGAAGTCTTGAACAACCTCAAAAATATAAGACAAATTCTCCTTTCCTGAGTACAATGACTCCAGGTACTCCCAAAGATCTTTGGCAGTATCACAATGAGTAATTATATCCTCAACACAGGCTTCAACAGTTTGTCTGATCAGACCATAAAGACACTTATCCTCGCGAATCCATTTCTTCCAAGATGTGTCATCAGTAGGGATAACACTAGTCAAATGCTCCTTCATCTCCATAACATACAAAAACATTTCAACAGCTTTCTTCAATTGGGGATAGTTTCAAGGACTCTCTAATTTTCTATCGGTAATTTTAGTGGGTGGTGGAATTAGTTTAGACACAACCCGCCTAGTCTCACTTGACCAAGAAGTTACCTTACTAATTTTTTAATTATCTTCAGCCATGATTACAAAGATGCAAATAGCAAACACATCAAATAATATAAAGGACAAAATTTTGCTACAAACAAAAGGTCAAGACAGCCAAAGAGAGTACCAAAATAGCTACAAAACTGAATAACCACACCTAAACAACACTCCCAGGGGTTGTCAATCACTGTTCGGTCACCGGAGCTTTGGGAACCAAGAAAATGACAAGCGATGCCCAAAACATGTCAGATCGGGGCAGATAATGTTCCAAAACATGTCAGATGTTCTCAAGTTGCGTCAGATCGTGTTCCAGGCAGCCACCATTGATTATCGTCGTCGTCGACCAGAGCTGTTGCACCGGTAATGTGGTTCAATAGCCAACGAACCTTGCCCAGCCAGCACCAATCCAAAATGGTGGCTAAAACAGCAAGGGCCATCAAACGCCCGTGTTCAGCTGAAGCAAAATGCAAGGTAGTGGTTAAACTGACCACACTTGTGAAGATGACGGTGGTGAAGAGGACGTCGGTTAGGGAGGCGCTGGTCAACGAGGGAGTGGGCCTTGGTCAGAGAGAGTGGAGGAAAAAACAAAAGGAAAATTAAGGAAATTAGGATTTTAGGTAACAAGAAAATTTTAGGAAAATTGCTCTGATACCATGTGACAAAGTAAGATAAATAAAGATAGAGATGGAGAAGAGAAAGAATGGAATCACTGAATTGTTCTAGTCAGGTTCCCAGTGTGTCTTTATAATAAAATATTAGGTCACACACAGTATGCTCAAGCCCACTAGGGCAATACATATTACAGCTCATAACAGAAGCAGGGCTATTATGCTATAGTTAAAATTTATGTCTAAGTCTTTTCTGTTATATTTTCTGTTTGGCTTCTGTTAGTTGCATATTTGTTATGTTTTAGTTACTGTTGTTCCGTGATAGTTTATTTCTGTTAAGTCAGTCATGTGTTGTGCACCTGGAGTCCTTTTGCTAGGGCAACCATGTGCCTCTTATAGTTATATTCTGAAGTCTTGCTTTAGGGCAATAGCTTGGAACATTTTATGAAGATTATCGCAAGGTTTCTCTGAGAGAACCTATGAGTTTTATCTCTGTGACTCTTTCATATTCTGCTTCATCTCTTTTCTGTTAACTAGTTTTATCATTACCCACTACCCCTACATCAAGTGGTATCAGAGCACAACCATGGCTGGGTATGCGTGAGGTAGAGGAGAAAGAGGCACTGTAAAGCAGTTGACCGAGATGGCTGATATGAGGATATCATTGAATGACCCATCTCTGGCAATGCAATCGTTACAGAGGCAAGGGTGTGCTGAGGCTAGAACTGGACTTCCGAGGAGGACGCACTTGGTCATGGATGACTGTGAAGATTTTGAGGTACTAGAAACTTGTTCTGGTGGGGAAGAGTCTATCCCATACATGGAAAACCCTTTCCATAACACTGGGCAAGGTCGACGGGTTGACCGAAATAGATTGGAGGAGAGAATAGGCCATGCACTTGATCTGAATGGTGGAAGACTTTCAAGGTAAGATTCACGCTGAGGATTATCTAGATTGGAGGTTGGTGTAGATAATTATTTTGAATGGAAGCCAATGAAGGAGGAAAGGAAAGTTTTGTTTGTAAAAATGAAACTCAAGTTCACAACTTTACAATGGTGGAAGAGAGTTGAGGAACAACGAGCTAGGCAAGGTAAACCCAAGATAAATTCTTGGGAGCACATGAAGACCAAGCTGAGAAAGAAGTTCCTACCTGCTGATTATGCAATGGATATGTATGAGAAATACCATTCTCTGAAGCAATATGACAAGTCTGTAGATAAGTATTCAGCTGCCTTCAACAATTTATTGTTTAAGGTGGGTCTGAATGAAACCACCAAGCAAATAACATCTCAATTTTTATTAGGATTACACCCTAACCTAAAGGATGAGATGAGAGTGGCTTAACCTTATAATTTGGACGATGCTAGGCAGTTTGCTATAGTGGCTGAGAAACATCTAACGAGGTAGGGGTTCAAGAAACACATGTATGGAAGGGAGAGCAACAAGTATCAGGGTAACAATCAAATGAACAACTGGACCAGCAGAAACAGCGGGGAGAATAACGCACTCCAGGACAAAGGAAAAGGGGTAACACATGCATATAAGGGTAGCACTAAACTAGGTCCTTTGACACTAAATGGTGGCTCCCAAATTAGATGTTATTCCTGAGGGGAGGGAGGTCATCCCTCATGCCTTTACCCCTAGCGAAGGATTAATTTAGTAGACGAGAGGATGGATGAAGAGTTGGAAGATCCCATTTATGATGATTATCCGGAGGCTCAAGAAGAAATTGAATTATATTCGATACAAGGAAAATCTCTAGTCATTCAAAGGATCATGACTAACACCATTAAGGAGGATTGGAGGAGACGGAGCATATTTCAAATTAAGGTGAGGTGCAAAGGGAAAGTATGTAATCTTATTATTGATGGGGGAAGTATGGAGAATGTGATCTCAAAAGAAGTAGGGGAGAGGCTAGGATTAACAGTAAAAGAACATCCACAGCCATATAAGATATGCTGGCTAAAGAAAGGGGGCGATACTTATTACAACAAGGTTCCTAGTTCAGTACAATCTAGGTGATCAACTAGATGATGAGGCTTTGTGTGACATTGTACCCATGGAAGTGAGGCACATTTTATTAGGAAGGCCGTGGCTCTTTGATAATGTAGAGCATCGTGCCAAACCAAACACGTATTCCTTCTACAGGAATCACAAGAAATACACACTGCGCCCCATAAAGGAAGATGGAGAAAAGGGTTCAAATCACACTGGGAGTGACAAAACTATTGCCATAATTTCTGCAAACAAATTTGAAAAGTGCAGCCAGCTAGAGGAGTTGTCTACTTGCTGATCAGTAGAGTAAGTGAGGGCAAACAGCAAGAAAGAGGGGGCTAGATACCCTCCTGCAGCATACCGAATGCCATCCTTACAAAGGGAAGAGATGCAAAAACAAGTTGAAAGATTGTTGTCTAAGGGGCTCATCCGTGAAAGCAAGAGTCTATGTGCATGTCCCGCACTTCTCACACCAAAAAAAGATGGATCATGGAGGATGTGTGCGGATAGTCGAGCCATAAACAAGATCACAATCAAGTATCATTTCCCTATTCCCTGTTTGGAAGAAATGTTAGATCAATTGATAGGTGCTTAGGTTTTCTCTAAGATAGACCTAAGGAGTAGGTGTCATCAAATTTGCCTAAGGGATGGGGATGAGTGGAAGACGGCTTTCAAAACTCCTGATGGGATGTATGAGTGGTCAGTGGTTCCTTTTGACCTCTCTAACGCACCTAGCACATTCATGAGAGTAATGACCGAGGCATTAAAGCCATTCCTTCAATCTTTTATGGTTGTATATTTTGATGGCATTTTAATTTATAGCAAGTCCGAAAAGGAACACCCGATTCACATCCAACAAGTGTCAGAAACACTCCAACATGAGAGATTACTCATCAATTTAAAGAAATGCTCATTTTTATGCAATGAGGTTGTTTTCTTGGGATTTATTGTCTCGGCTAGATGACTGAAACCTGACCCAAAAAAATATTAAAGCAATAACAGGATTGGCCTAAGCCAAAGACCATAAGGGAGATAATAAGTTTTCATGGGTTAGCAACATTTTACAGGTGGTTTATTAGAGGATTTAGTGTTGTGATTGGTCCTATCACCGAATGTTTGAAAACTAGCCCATTTGTGTCAACTAAGGCAGCACAAACAGCTTTCCAAACCATCAAGGCTCTAATGACTGAAGCACCTATGTTAGTTTTGCCCGACTTTGAAAAGTTATTCGTAGTGGAGTGTGATGCATCACATCTCGAAATAGGAGCTGTTCTTAGCCAAGTAGGCCATCCAATTGAGTTTTCAACAAAAAACTATCCGATGCTAAGCTCTGATATTCAGTCTTCGACTTAGGGTACTATGCATTAGTGAGAGCCATCCAACATTGGCAACATTATCTCACCTATAGGGAATTTGTGGTCTTTTCAGATCATCAAGCCCTAAGATATCTCACTGCAAGGAAGAAGGTTAGTACAAGACATGCAAAATGGAGTTCCATTTTGGAAGAGTTTCAATTTTCTCTAAAGTATAAATCTGGGACAACCAATGTGGTAGTCGATGCTTAAAGTAGAACACTGTTGCTAACTATCACGATTGCACAAGTCACGGGTTTTGAGGCATTGAGGGATCAATACGCTATTGATTCTGATTCCAGCAAACATGGAGTGAATTACAAGGGCCATAGGCTGCACAGAAATTACCTTTCAGGGTACATGACGGGTATTTGTTTAAAAGAAATAAATTGTGCATTCCATCGAGTTTACTGAGAGATCAAATTATAAAAGAACTCCATGGGAATGGCCTAGGAGGCCACTTTGGGAGAGACAGAACACTAAAAATGGTAGCTGATTGATGCTTCTGGCCAAGTTTGAATAAAGATGTGGAAAGATGGGTGAAAAGTTGCTCAGTTTGTCTGTTAAGGGAACATCCCAAAACACAGGGCTCTATACACCTCTACCTGAGCCGAGAGTACCATGGGTTCTTTTGAGTATGGATTTCGTCTCAGGGCTTCCTAAAACAGCCAAAGGTAATGACTCAATATTTGTGGTGGTTGACAGATTTCTAAGATGGTTCATTTTCTCCCTTGTTCCAAAATAGCAAATGCTTCACACATAGCAGAATTATTCTTTAGGGAAGTGGTTAAGCTTCATGGTATTCCCACATCCATCATGTCAGATAGAGATGTCAAGTTTATGGGTCATTTTTGGAGATCATTGTGGAGGAAGTTAGGGACACAACTCACTTATTCTGGCACTTGTCACCCACAAACAGACGGACAAATGGAAGCAGTATATAGGATTTTGTGGAATCTTCTTAGATGTTTGGTGGGCAACCAGATCAAGGTGTGAGACTCGGTTATACCCCAAGCTGAGTTTGCTTACAACAACTAAGTCAATTGAACTATTAAGAAGACACCTTTTGAAGCAGCTTATGAGTTAAAACCCCAAGGAGTGTTTGATCTAGTTCCCTTACCCCAAGAAGACAAAGTGAGTGATGATGGAGGAACCTTCAGAGAGCATGTGCAGCGTATACACAAAGAAGTCAGTGCTGCTTTGAAGACTAACAATAATACATATGCCATCAACGCCAATAAACACCGCCGAGTTCAAGAATTTAACGAAGGGGACTTGGTCCTAGTTCATTTGAGGAAGGAGAGATTCCCCAAGGGTACTTATCACAAGTTAAAATCCAAGAAATTTGGACCTTGCAAAGTGTCCAAGAAGATCCGTTTGAATGCCTACTTGATTAAACTACCTCCCACAATGCAAATCAGCCCCATTTTCAATGTTGTGGAATTAGTTCCTTTTGAAGGATTTAATGAAGAAGTAACATCAGTCAATGAACAGCCTATCCCTCTGCCACTTGATTGATTGGAAGTCATTGAATATATATTGGATGTTAAAAAAACAATTTCTCACAGGAAAATACCTTATCATAGTTTCATGGTAAGATGGCTGGGTAAACCAGCTACTGAAAGTATGTGGATAACAGAAGAAGAACTGAAAAATTCAAAACCAAAGATGTATGAAGACTATCGTTGTGTGTTTGAATCAAACCCAGCTCAAGTTTGAGAGAGGGAGATTTGATGCAGGGCTATTCTATTATAGTTAAAATTTATGTCTAAGTTTTTTCTATTATGTTTTCTGTTAGTTGCATATTTGTTATGTTTTAGTTACTATTGTTCCTTGACAGTTTACTTCTATTAAGTTAGTCATGTGTTGTGCACGTGGGGTCCTTTTGCTAGGGCAACCATGTGCCTCTTGTAGTTATATTTTGAAGTCTTGCTTTAGGGCAGCAGCTTGGAACATTTTATGAAGATTATCGCAAGGTTTCTCTGGGAGAGCCTCTGAGTCTTTCCTATTCTGCTTCATCTCTTTTCTGTTAACTAGTTTCATCATTACCCACTACCTCTGCATCAATAACACAGTAGGACTCATAACAATGAAAATGTGAAAAACAACCAACCTGCTGGAGAACTACAATCCATCCAGGCAGCATATCATTTGAATAGAAAAAATTATTGAAATGGTCTCAACTAGTCTGTACTTTCCTAAAGGGAAAAGGAAAACTCAATCATCTACTGGGAACAAGGCTTAAAATGGGAGACCCCATATTTGATGCATGGGATGAAGAAGATTCAATGATTACGGCTTGGTTGTGGAATTCAATGTTACTTGAAATCACAACACATGTATGTTCTTGCCCACTGCAAAGGATATTCGGGAATTAGTTAAACAACCTTACTCCAAGGTTCAAGATGCTGCTCAATTCTATGAATTGAAAATCAAGACAACCTCCACCAAGCAGGGAAGCAAGTCTATTACGGAATATGCTAACCTTCTTTAAGGGTTATGACAAGAGGTGGATCATTACCGGTGCATAAAGATGAAATGTACTGAAGATGCGCCAACACTAAAAAAGGAAATTGAGAAAGACCATATAAGTTTTTGGCTGGCCTGAATTGGATCCGGTAAGGGTTCAAATTCTGGACAAAGAAGAATTTCCTTCTCTGAAAGCTATTATTTCCGTTGTTATGAGTGAGGAATATAGACAAGCGGTAATGGTTGAACCCAAATTAATGATAACTCAGCCATGCTAACTAATTAGGCAAAAAACCGAGGGTCAAAATTAGAGCAAAAACTTAACAATGGAAGTAGGAAGGCTAAATTGTCCAAGACATCAAGTGGTGACAACTGAAATTCCTAGGACAACCTGTGGTGCACCTATTGTTAAAAACTAAGGCATACCAAGGAGAAATACTAAAAATTACATGGTAAACCTTCCACTTCAAGCAAAGAGTGGAGTTATAAGGGTAGACAACAAAGAAATCAGGGGCATGCACACCTAACAGCCACTCAATAGAAGGAAGAAAAGGCTCAAGGGCAAAGAGAATTTAGCATAAAGGACATTGAAAGGCTACAGGACCTATTGGTAATTCTTAAAACACCTAAATCCACAAGTACCTTTTCTCTGGCA
Organism: Ceratonia siliqua; assembly: GCA_034509205.1. Classification (NCBI taxonomy): domain Eukaryota; kingdom Viridiplantae; phylum Streptophyta; class Magnoliopsida; order Fabales; family Fabaceae; genus Ceratonia; species Ceratonia siliqua. The sequence goes on from JASKGM010011684.1 coordinate 18,644, forward strand.
CATTCAGGTAAATTTTCTTTTAGGTTAAATGCCTTAGATAGTTCATTTACAAATTCTTGTATTATTGACTCGGGAGCCACAAACCATATGACACATTCTTCTCATAGATTTAGTACATATAGCCCTTGTCCTAGCAATAAGAAAATAGCTACTACAGATGGTTCCCTAATCACTATAGCTGGTGTTAGAGATGTCAAGATTAATCCCTCATTTGTTCGTAGGGATGTACTCCCTGTTCCAAAACTATCCACTAATATTGTGTTGATAGAAAAACTCTCCCATGACTTGGATTACAAAGTAACTTTTTTTTTCCACTTGTTGTGTATTTCAGGACCAGGGTTTAGGGATGATGATTAGACATGCTAAGGAGAATGATCGATTATACTAACTTGAAACACCCAAAAACCTTGTTGGTTATGTGCTCATGTTATAGCGTGTTTTGACATAGAGTTGGAGTAGATGGATGAAAAGACAACTTTTCTTCCTGGTTTCTCGGAGCAAGATATTTACATGACATAGCCAGAGGGGTTTGTTCAACCAGGGAAGGAACACTTAGTTTGCAAATTAAAGAGGTCTCTTTATGGGTTGAAGCAATCTCCTAGGCAGTGGTATAAGCGGTTTGACTCTTACATGCTTTAGATTGGCTACATAAGGTGTGAGTATGATTGTTGTGTTTATGTTAAGAGTCTTGATGATGGTTCATTCATTTACTTGTTACTGTATGTGAATGATATGTTGATTGCTGCTAAGAATATGGTTGATGTTGATAAGTTGAAAACTTGTTAAGTAGAGAATCTGAAATGAAGGATTTGGCTACTGCCAAGAAGATTCTTGGGATGGAGATTCACCGGGATAGGAAATCTGGGAGGTTATGGTTGTCTCAGAAGAACTATGTGCGGAAGGTGTTAAGAGAATTTTAGCATGACCAATGCTAAAGTTTGTGAGTACACCGCTGGTGAACCATTTTAGATTGTCTACCAACTAGTGCTCAAATACAAAGGAAGAGGTTGAAAATATGTCAAATTGTGCCATATGCCAATGCAATGGGTTGCTTGATGTACGCTATGGTTTGCAATAGGCCAGATTTGGCACATGAAGTAAGTGTGGTGAGTAAGTATATGGCTAATCCTAGGAGACAGCATTGAGATGCAGTCAAGTAGATTTTCAAATACTTGGAGGTACCATGGATTATGGTATCATGTTTGGTAGACAGCAAAAGGAACTTTCAATTGTGGGCTATGTAGATTCAAACTATGCAGGAGATCTTGATAATAGAAGGTCTACTATAGGCTATGTTTTCACTCTTGCAAGAGGGTCTATATGTTAGAAGTCCAGGTTATAGTCTTTAGTTGCATTGTCTACAACTGAGGCAGAGTACATGGCAGTTGCTGAGCTAAGGAAGCATTGTAGCTTGCAGGTTTAGTCAAAGAACTGGGTGTTCAGCAAGGTGGAGTTATGTTACATTGCGATAGTCAAAGTGCCGTTTATTTGGCGAAGAACCAAGTGTATCATGCAAGGACAAGCATATAGATGTGAGGTTTCACAAGATCAGAGAGTTGATTACTTCAGGTGATGTGGATCTTTAGAAGATTCATACTTCTGAGAATGTAGTAGACATGTTGACTAAGGTCATTACTGCGGACAAGTTCAAGCCAGACATGTTGACTAAGGTCATTACTGCGGACAAGTTCAAGCATAGCTTGCACTTGATTTATGTCTCTAGTGTCTATAGAGGAAATGTATCCCAACTTGTTGTAGGTGTCAGATTACAATCTTCTAAGGGGTCATATTCGCCAAAGTGGAGATTGTTGGTTATGTGGCTCATATGTTATACATATTCTATATTTAGGGGTTAGTTGATGGAGTGGAGAGTGAAGGCCGATAGGACTAGGCTTGGAGCGGAATATATTATATGTAAATCCTTGCAACCATTGTACGTATAGTTTTGAATAAAATTCTAACCGTTCTAGAGTGGAGTTAGGCAGTCAGACGAACCACTTGGAAAATTTCCTGCGTTTTTCTTCTTCTCTTCTATTATTGTTCAATTTTGCACAACAAACCTGAATATTAGCAAGAACAAGTCACATTTCTTTCCGAGCATTCTTGTACCAATAAAGATAAGGTATGGCTTCACCATTTCAGACTTGGCCACCCGTCCTTTGGAGTTCTTAAAACCATGTTTCCTTTTTCATTCAAAAAGCTAGATATTGAAAACTTTCATTATGATGAATGTGAACTAGCCAAACACAGATGTGACATAGTTTTAATTATAAATAGACACACAGGGAACCTAACCATTCAAGTAAGTGATCCTAATCTCATCTTTCTTTCACTGACTATTATTTTCTACAGAAATTATTAAAAATCAAAGTGGTATTTTGTTGTTTATTTTCATTATCCTTTTTAGAGAAAATAAAAACTACAAAAACAATGCAGTATAAGGTTTCTAAAACACAATCAGGTAGGACCTATATCACATTCAAAAATCAGCTATGCTAAACAGATGGCATTGCCAACTAAGACTTTTCTCTTTGAACAATAGCACTTGTAGTAAATAATTTCGAAAGCTTACTTCAGTAGGAATATCCGGAGGCAGGCAAAGGATCAATCATTGCACATATTATTTGTTTATTAGTGAAATGAAATTAAGATATGATCATCACAACATTTACTTAATGAATAGAAAACTAAACCATAATCAAATATGCCACCTGTAATTCCGCAAGACGCTCATACCCAGCATTTATATCATCCATCAGGACCTAAACAAAATAAGCAATTGTTAATAGAAGCAACTCTCCAAACGAATATTTGCAAACAATTTCTTGAAACCTACTCATAAAGAAACTAGAGCTACCATATATAATAACCTATCATTTGAGTATATATATAACAAAATGTCACTGTAAGATCCCCGAGTCTCCTTAAACCTTATTGGTCTGATACACAAGGAAGTAAACGTATCTTCTATACTTATATCCATCTGCACATCTAAATGTATAACAAACTATATTAGTCATTATGATTATTAGAGATTATAATAGAACTATTCATGGACCTTCACCTACTGGCTTAATCTTTAGGATGAAGTGGTCCTTGACAATAACGATTGTTGAAGTTAATAAGTGTATGCTGACTATATGCTTAGTTGTTTATAGGTTGTAGTATGAGTCATGAGTGTACGACTATATGAGTGTATGCCTTTACGAGCTCTAGACTTTAAAATACCACTAGAACTACTCTCAGGAAATAACTACTACTTGGTTCCATCAAAAGTATTTGGTTTTGTATGTTTTGTACATGAACACACAAAAAAAAACAGTAAATTAGATGATAGAGCTCTTAAGTGTGTTTATGGGTTATTCTGCAACTCAAAAAGGGTAAAAGTTATATCGCCCTCCTACTAGAAAGACCATCGTCACAATGGATGTTACCTTTAGATAAATTGAGGCATATTTCTTGCAGCCACCGACACATCTTCAAAGGGAGAATATTAGCATGGAAGATAGAAGAGGAGAAGAAAGTGTCAAAGGGGGCGAAGAAGAACGAGGAGTCCTCAAGACTAGATTGGGATGATCTACTGACATACTCTTGGAGGCTACAAAGAGTCGTACCTAGCCATGAGCAATCCTCATATTCAACACCACATCTTCTTACTCCAACCTATAGTAAGTCTTCATCACCTTCTCTTATTCAGCTTATGATTGATCACCTAAACATTCCAATAATCCAATTACTATAACAAAAGGTGTTCGTAGTTTGTTGAGAATAAATAGGTTTGTGTTATGGTGTAGTGTATTAGGGGTATTTTGGTCTTTATGTCTCTATTACACTGTACACTCTCTTCTTTGTATGGATTTAGTGCATTCAATGACGAAGGAGAACTCAAAGGATAATCAGATTACTTCTGGAGGTGTTGAAATCAAGAGATTGGTTTCAAAATTGATTCTCTCACCCACCAAAATCACTGACAGGAAGTTGAAGGGTCCTCGAAATTACCCTCAATGGAAAAAGGCGGTGGAGATGTTTATGTATGGAGTTGACATAGATGATCATCTTACTAGTGATGCTCCAAAGGATGACGTAGCAAAGAGGAAGTGGATCCACAAGGATAAAAGACTGTATGGGCTAATAAGACAGGCTTTAGAAGCTCGGATTAAAGATATCACCACTCATTGTGATACTCTTAAGGACCTCTGGGAATATTTAGGGTCAATATATTCAGGAAGGAGGACCTGTCACATATTTATGATGTAGTCTAGGAGTTCCACCGAGTAGACAAAAGGATGCATCACTGTCTAATCACTTCACTCAATTTATGCAAGTATACGAAGAGATTACTACCATGTTGGCCATTACCAATGATGTGAGGGAGATGAGGCAACAGAGAGAGTAGTTAGCAGTGATGTGTTTCCTTACTAGTCTCCGGGATGAATAAAGTATTGCTCAATCACCAATACTGACTGGGTCTGACAATTTAACATTGCAACATGTATATTTTTGCCTCCTTCGGACTACGAAAGAGTTGTCTAAAAGTCAAGTTGAACCTAGTGAGTCCTTTGCTTTTGTGGGAGCTAGTGGTAGAGGTGGGAGAGGTGGTTCTTAAGGTGGACGGGGTGGTGGACGAGATCCAGGTGATACAACGATAGTGTGGAATTACTATAAAGAACCAGGGCATATTAAGCATAACTGTCCAAAGCTTCTAGCAAAGCAACAAGGTTTGAAAATACTGCTACTCAAGAGAGTGCCCAGGGGAGTGAAACCAGGACGGTTACTACAATGGCTAATGAGTTCGCCCAATATACTCAATTTCAGGCCACCCAGTCTGATACACCTCCTACAGCAAATGTTGTTTAAACAGTATTTCCAATGGTTGCCTTTCCTCTACACCAAGCGAATGGGTTATTGACTAAGGTGCAACAGATCATATGACAGAAGACACAGGTATCCTTTCTTCCTTTTCACCAGCATCTCATTTGCCTAGTGTTACCATAGCTAATGGCTCAACCTCATCTGTCATTAGTAGTGGCACTGTTTATCCTACACCCTCCATACCTCTATCCAATGTTGTACTTATCCAAATTTCCATTAGCAAAAATAACCAGAGACTAAAACTGCAATATTGAATTTTTCCCTGATTATTCCTTTTTCAGGATCTTGAGACGAGGTGGACTATTGGTAAAGGCCGCGAGTCAAACGGCCTGTACATCTTAGAGTGCACTCCCCACCCAGTACCCAGTTCTGCTGCCTGTCCCAGCACTTTGTCTCCTTTGGATCTCCATTGCCGTTTGGGTCATCTATCTCTGCAAAGTTTAAAGAAGTTATCTCCTAGTGTCAATTCTGTATCTAAGTTAGAGAGTGAATCATGTCAGTTTGCTAAACATTGTCATGTGTCTTATCCTATAAGAGTCAATAAACAGGCAGCATCCTTCATTGTTGTTGTCCATTCTGATGTTTAGGGTCCTTGTCCGATTATGTCTAAAACTAATTTTCGAAATTGTTACTTATGTTGATGACTATTCTAGTGCAACTAGGTTATATTTAGTAAAAAATTATTCAGAAGTGTTCTTTGTATTTTCTAACTTTTGCTTTGAGGTTCAAAATCAATTTAATACCACAATTAAAGTTTTACGAAGTGATAATGCCAGAGTTCTTTTCCTCTTCTTTTACTTCCTTTACGACACAACGTAGTATTATCCACCAGTCTTCTTGTGTGGCACCCCTCAACAAAATGGTGTAGATGAACAAAAACATAGACATTTGATGGAAGTTGCTCATGCCCATTTGTTTCACATGAAAGTTCATAAATCATTTTTAGTTGATGCAATGTCTACTGCATGTTTCTTGATTAACAGGATGCCCTTTTCTGTTTTGGATGGGAAACTTCCTTACTCCATTTTGTTTCCTTCACAGTCTTTGTTTCCCTTGTCTCCTTGTATTTTTGGTTGCACCAATTTTGTACATGATGTGCGTACTTAGATTTGTAAACTTGATCTTCGATCCTTGAAATGTATCTTTCTTAGATACCCTCGGCCTCAAAAAGGGTATTGGTGTTTTTCTCTTGAGTTAGAAAAGTATGTTGTGTCTGCTAATATAACTTTCTTTGAGACTACACCTTTCCATTATGAGTAACCTGTGTCGTATGCATCTGAAGATGAGCTTTTAGTCTATCAGGTCCAACAACTGGAGTCAGTTGATGTCCCACCTATGTCCAACTATCCCACATGGAGAATCAAGAAGCAATCTGTGGTAGCAAGATCAATTGCGGAAGCAGAATACAGAGCTATAGCTTATGGAGTTTGTGAACTCTGGTGGCTCAAGAAGTTTATGGAAGAACTTGAGATGGGCAATAATCAATCTCTTACTCTATATTGTGATAACAAGGCTGCCATAAGCATTGCTAATTGTTAGAATGCTTGACGGCTAGATTAAAAGTGATGTGTGCATCTAGGCCTAACCCTAGTAGGCTTGGGCGTGAGCTATAATGTACTTGACCAAGTCAGTGATCCTATTCACATCTTTCTTCTTTCTATTTCCTCCTTATAATTTCTCTATTCTAATTTCTTTATTCTCTCTACAACATGGTATCAGAGCATTAGGTTTTGATTTTGAAATAGAAGTCTGATTTTGTGTAGGCCCTCGTGTAGTGTTAGTCCCCAACAGAATAGGGTAGCTGAAAGAAAGAATAGGCACTTAATGGATGTTGCTAGAGCTCTTATGTTTCATATGAAAGTTCCAAAACATTTTTGGGTTGATGCGGTCTCTACAACTTGTTATTTGATCAATCGCATGCCATCCCTCGTTCTTCAAGGTCAAATTCCACATGGTATTCTCTTTCCCTCTAGGTCTCTCTTTCCCCTCCCCCGTAGAGTATTTGGTTGCACTTGCTTTATTCAGGATGTTTGTCCTCAATTCTCCAAATTATATCTTCATTCTCCTAAGTGTATTTTTCTTTTATCCACATCACAAGAAGGGTTATCGGTGTTATTCTCCAAACTTAGGTTGATACATGGTATCTGCGGATGTTACATTCTTTAAAAATGTCCCTTTCATTGGTACTTCTATATCTTCTTATGTGCCCTCTGATGATAATTTCTTGGTTTACCGAATACATTCCAACACTGTTTTGTCTCCCTCTACTGGTTATTTTGCTCCTGTGTCAACCGTTGGTCCACCCACTTCTCTTGTCCTATCACAGGTCTCCACCTGTTGGTCCAACCAAACGGCTGAGGCACTCATTGATGCACCTAACTCACTACCTACACCTGCTTCTTCATGTCAGGAGCCTAGAGATTCATCCATTGCTCTCTGTAAAGATAAACGAACTTGTACATATCCCCTCCCTTCTTATGTTTCATATACTGGCTTTTCTCTCTCTGCTTAATCTTTTGTAACTTCCTTGGATTCCCTCACTATCCCCACTACATTTTCTTAGGCCTTAGATCATGAGGGATGGCGAGCAGCTATGCTTGAGGAAATGAACACTCTTGACTAGAATCACATGTGGGAGTCGGTTTCCCTTCCCAATGGTAAGAAGGTTATTGGATGTGAGCGGGTTTATACAGTTAAAGTTAATCATGATGGTTCCCTTGCTTGTTTAAAGGGTCGTTTGGTTGCTAAGGGTTATGCCTAAACTTATGGAGTTAACTACTCAGATACATTTTCTCCCGTTGCTAAGATTGTGTTAGGCACCTAATTAGGTATGAAATAAAGACATTAAAAGCAGTCAGGGAAAGGATTTGAATAGCAATAATGAGGGATCAACACAAGGCAATAATTCCTGATCCTAACAGCAGTGATGGGGGTTGGAGATCAGGGAGTGAATCAGGAAATAATCCTGAGTTTAACAACTGTCATGGGGCTAAAGATTAAGGAATTAAACAAGGAAAGAATCAGGGAATTAATTGAGGTTTCCTATTTTGGTATTAATTTTGATTTAGTAGGATTTATGTTTTGTCATTAATTTGAATTATTTCCTTTCTTGTTTGTAAGGTCAGGAGGCTGGGATTATGTCTTGTTATTACATTTTATTAGGTTGTTTATTTCCTTTTTAGTTGTAAGCTCTCAAGACCTTATAAAGTCTGGTTTTCCTTATGAGTAAAGTAGCAAGAAAATTAAAAACTCAATCATGTGTTGTTTTTGGGCGGCCCAAGGTACTTAGAATTACCATACAAAGGAAGAACTAGGATCCTTCGAAGTATCCTAAAAAAATGGGCACGTAACAGCTTGCTTCTATTAGATTATTTATCTCTCTTGTAGCTACCTATCATTGGCACTTGCATCAGCTCAATGTTAAGAATGCCTTCTTGCATGGATCTCTGCAAGAGGAGGTATATATGGAGTAATTGACCGGCTTTATTGCACAGGGGGCGGATGGGAAAGTGTGCTGACTCAAGAAATTCCTATATGGCCTCAAGCAATCTCTCTGTGCTTGGTTTGAAAGATTTAGTCAGGTGGTTTTACAATTTAGGTTACAACGAAGTAACTTTGATCATTCAGTTTTCTTAAGGCAATCTAATAAAGGGTGCATTCTTTTAATGGTGTATGTAAATGATATAGTGATTATAGGCAGTGATGAAGCAGGTATTGGTGACCTCAAAGTATTCCTCAAAACTCAGTTTCAAACAAAGGATCTCGATCCTTTGATATATTCTTCGGGTATTGAGGTAGCTCGAAGCAGGAAAGGTATCTTTCTTTTACAAAGAAAATATACTTTAGATTTATTTGAGGAGATAGGAATGATAGGGGCTGAACCATGTGAAAGCCCAATGGTCCCTAACATAAAGCTCACAGCTAAAGATAAGGAGACCTTTCAAGATGTTGAGAGATATTAGAGATTAGTTGGGAAGCTCAATTATCTTATAGTTACTCGACCGGACATTGCCTTTCCAGTTAGTGTCATTAGTCAATTTATCATCTCTAAGGACCACTGATTGGGAAGCTGTTATGCATATACTCAAATATCTAAAGGGAGTTCCTGGGCATGGTATATTATATGAGAACTATGGACATTGTAAAGTGAAGGCTTTCTCTAATGCAAATTAGGCTGGCTCCCCAATAGACAGATGATCAACATATGGCTATTGTGTTTTTATGGGAGGTAATCTAATTTCATGGAAGAGTAAGAATCAGAATGTGGTTGCTCGGTCAAGTGCTGAATTAGAATATCGGTCTATGGCTCAAGAAACGTGTGAAATGAGTGGGTACAACATCTACTTGGTGAGATTAGTTTTAAAGGAAGCAGCCCTATGAAGTGGTGTGATAATTAAGCAGCCATTCATATTGCATCTAACCCTATTTTTCATAAAAGAACAAAACACATTAAGACATATTGTCATTTTGTTCGTGAAAAGATTCAACAAGGACTTCTTCTTACTACACATATATGGACTGGGGAGCAACTAGAGATATCTTTACTAAAGCTCTCCATGGGAATAGAATTGGGTATCTTTGTAACAAGCTGGGCATGTCTAATATATATGCTCTAGCTTGAAGGGAAGTGTTAGAATGCTTGACGGCTAGGTTAAGAGTGATGCGTGCATTTAGGCCTAACCCTAGTGGACTTGGGCTATAATATACTTGACCTAGTTTTCTTTTATAAATAGACACATAGGAACTGACATAGTACCAAGTCAGTGATCCATTCACATCTTTCTTCTTTCTCTTTTCTCTCTATAATTTCTCTCTTCTCTTTATAACACTAATCAAATCCAACATGACAGAATCAAATACATGGAAATTGATTTATGTTTCGTCAAAAAGAAGTTGATTGAAGGTGTCAAGAACCATTTCAACCCAAAATCTTAATCTTTTAGGAGAAGACTCCTGAATATTTTTATTATAATCTCTAACAAGTCCCCTCATGCCAAAGCCACTTTTGGACTTAAAAGCATTGACAATTTAATTATAAGGAGTGGGAGTGGCATGAATCAAACTCTTGGCCACTTGGTCGACTCTAATACCATGCCAAGAACCATTTCAACCCAAAAAGTTTAATTTTTAGAAGTCCCATGAATATTTTTTTCATAATCTCTAAAACAAGGAATACTCTGCATACCCTTTGTGAAATCAAGGGAACAACTTGCTTATGTTCTTACTAAGGGTCTTAGCAATAAGTTCACTCAAATGTTTGCAAGATGGGAATGAGAGATATCTATGCACCACTTAGAGGGGGAGTGTTGATTGCTAAAATTATGGGAACACTAATGAGTGCTAGAATCATCGGATTATTGCTAGAATTATGTTTAATGGTAGAATATTCCAGATGTATAATTCTTCCTCAACATTTATTATAAAAAGAAATGTAGGTAGAAGTAAAATTATGCTTCAACCTATTTTCAATCTCCATCTACTTTTTAGTTTCACTCTCTCTCTCTCTCTCTCTTTATGTTCTATTTTTTCAACAGTGTTCCTCTTGGAGGAAACCCATGTGCTGCATCTTTTTGGGATCTGGTCGTTTTGAAGGTGTCTAAGAATCTAGACAGATGGAAAGGATCCTTTTTTACTTTGGGTGGTCATGTTACACTTATCTAGTCCTGTTTATCCAGTATCCCTATCCAATTTCAACACATTTTATCCCTCTTTCACATTCCAATGGTACTTGCACAGAGGCTAGACCAGATAATGCAGGATTTTCTTTGGTCTAGTATGGGAGAGATTACAAGGGACCATCTTGTAAGCTGGGAGTTATGCCATAGACCGAAAGAGCAAAGGCGATTTGGGCCTTGGTAATCTAGTGTCCAAAATATTGCATTGGCAAGTAAATGGCTACGGAGATTTCCTCTAGTGACTACATCTTTATGGCATCAGGTGATTCAAACAAGTATGGTTTGGATCAAAATGGGTGGGATGCCAACCCGGCAATTTTTGCTAATCATGTAAGCCCTTGGAAATTTATCTCCCAATGATATAGTTCTTTCTAATCTTTGGTCTTAGGGCTTGCAACGGTTGTCATATTAGATTCTGAGAGGATACATGGGTTGGGAATAAATCCTTTATTGCAGGCTTTTTTGAGTCTCTATCTTCTCTCTTCCCTGCATGCTGCCCCAATTCAATGTTTTTGCTCTTTTCAGGGGAATATGTAATATTGGAAGTTTCATTTCCTTAGGAATCTTACCAATAGAAACTTAATGAAATTGAATCCCTTTTGTTTCTTCTTGATCCTATTGGTTTGTCCACAACTAAGGATATGAGAGTTTGGACTCTGCTCCAGGCGAGTATACTTGTAAATCCTATTTTCACCTCCTTACTCACATTCCTAATAGAGAAACTTTCCTTCCTCGGAAGCTCATTTGGAAATCTATAAAGCTCCTTCAAAGGTCAAGTCTTTTATTTGGACAGCGGTACTCAGTGGAATTAACACAAATAACATGCCACAGAATCGTAGGCCTAATACGGTGTTGTGTCCTAAAATTTGTATTATGTGCATGGAGAAAGTTGAGTTTGCCCGCAAGATTTAAAGAATTTTCTCCTTATAAATTCAGAGGCTTTGGAAATACAGAGGGGAAATCTTTGAGGCAATCTATGGTTTATGCAGTGATTAGAACATATAGTTGGAACGAACTACAAGTATTTTCAGGGATGTCTCCTTGTCTTTAGATGACTTGGGGGATAAGAGTAAATTTTTTGGCATCTTTTGGTGTATGGCTCAGGGCTTATTTAAGGAGTCACTCTCCAAGATATACAGAGGGATTGGGTAGCTTTGCTGCATGTTTGAATTTGCATCTCTTTCTCTTCTTTTTTTTTTCTTCAGTACTGTTTTTGTTAATTCTTTGGAGGATATCATATCCTCCTCTCTTGTATCTTCTCTCCCTATATTATAATTTTTTTTTTTATCAAAACAAAAATTATTTCACAATCACTTGACCGGATATCTCATTTGTTGATTAAAGTCAGCTTTTACAGTACCCTTGCACCAGTCATTGGCATGTAGTGACTCATCCTCAAATACATCAAATGAGCCCCAAGTAAAAGATTCTTGTATGAAAATCACAAACATACTGACTGAGGTAGTTGGTTATGTAGATGCTGATTGGGCAAAATCGCCCTTAGATCAACGATCCACTACAAGAAATTGTGTCTTTATTGGAGTAAACCTTGTACCTTAGAAAAGCAAGAAACAAGTAGTGGCTAGATCTAGTGCTGAAGCTAAATATTGTGCCATGGCTTTAGCTACATATATACTAGTGTGTATGAAATAATTACTTCAAAAGTTGCAGTTTGGAGAAATAAATTGGATTAAGCTTATTTGTGACAATCAGGAAACACCACATATTGTCTCAAATCTTGTTTTTCATGAGAGGACTAACCACATAGATTTTAATTGTCACTTATTTGACCCTCACTACTAGCTTTGTTAACTACAATGACCAGGTTTTTTTTGGGGATAGAAACTACAATGACCAGTTAGCAAACATATTCACTAAATCTCGCATAAGCCAGTGCATCACTTACATATGTAACAAGCTTGATCCAAATGACATGTATGCTCCATCTTGGGAGGGGAGCGTTGGAGTTAATGTCAAGTTAATGTGTAGTGTAAATGCTTGCTATAGAGTGAGTGTCTGCTGACTACATGCTAGCTGTTTATAGGGTGAAGTATGAGTGTGTGCTGACTGTATGCTAACTAAATATAGGTTGTAGTATCTCTGTATTTATTCTATTTTAATATGTTGCTCTGTACCAAATCACTATAAATAAAATTCTATATGTAGGTCAGAATTCAGTTTGCTGACTACATTTCCCACTAAGGGTTTTCTCTCCCTCTGTCTCTCATTTCTTAACAATAATCTTACTTCTTGCTACATAAAGCGAGATATTGTTCCGCACAGCAGCACAAGGATAAAGTATGAACACAGGGCAGCATTTTTTTCCAAAACTCATTCCATAAATTATACTCCAATGCATCCTTAGTCCAGAAAAGGAAGTGAATTTGTTGATTTCAGGAGTGAAGTTAGTCCTTGATTTCAGGGATTATGTCTGCTATGTTTTCCTTTTCTAGCTTATACGTTTAGCTCCTCTATTTTTGGCATCTGTTTGTATTTATTCTCAGTTGACTTGGAGGTCTATTACCAAGTTAATTGAGGATATTCTCTTTGTAATTATGTCTTTTATTGTCTTTAATTCCTATGAGTGATTTGTGCTTCCAGCACATGTTAAGTATCCAATTAGTAATGTCTACCATAGAAGAAATGGAATTAAATCTGGCAGAGTAATTCAAAATGCCAACCTAGGAAGGGCAATAATTAGAGAATCGGGTTTGCAAGAAATATGGGAGATTTGACAACTGGTGTGGTTCCTTTTATGGTAGGAAATCAGTAAGGAGGAGTCATTTTGGGGTTGCTGTTTGTGCTGAGAATAAAGAGCAAGGATTTGTTAGAATTAATAAGGATTCTTGGAATTATGTTTCTGTTTTTATTATGCTTTTATTGTATTTTCCTTTTCTGTTTCATTCTACTTTTATTGTATTATATTTTTCTTTTCTTATGCTGCTGTGGCGCTAATTATGGAAGGGAATTAGGAGGTCAATGGAGTTATTACGGGGACTGCTGTTTAGGAAAAATGCCAAGGGCATTTGGAGTAATTGTTCCCTGTAATTAAGTTTTGTTATTGCATTTTATTAGGATGTTTATTTCCTTTTTGTTTGTAAGTTCTCCAGACTCTATAAAGTCTGCTGTTTATAATTAATAAAGTAGCTAGAAAATTATAAACTCAACTTTGTGCTGTTTTGAGAGGCTCAGGGTATCTCGAATTACACTACTAAATAGGAACTAGGATCCCTCGAAATATCCTAGAAAAATATGCACGTAACAACATGTATATATCCTTGTATTTTTCCTCTTTAAATCAACACGAGAAATTTCTATCTCAAAAATACTATAGAATTTTACATGGGTTAGTTAGAGCCATAAGCTAGCACCAAGGATGTGGATGAACCCCTTTTTCCTCATAAATGAAATATTATTATAGAAGCTAAAGAGAGAAGTGCAAGAATAAAATATCAAATGGGGGGGGGGGGGGGGGGGGGGGGGGGGGGGGGGGGG
>JASKGM010011704.1:0-36642 GCA_034509205.1 Ceratonia siliqua
AGAGATAACATGATGTTTTCCAAAATGTACAAGGTCAACAGGAAATGATACAGCGTGCATCCTCCTAAGTCTTTGTCAGTGTTTAGCCATTATATAATATCTAATTGGGTTGCAGCAAGAGTGGGATTACCCTCCTTTAGTATAACATATATTGCCAAATCCCTCACCCATACAATGTTTAACATTCCCATTTGGTTTGCATGAAAACATAAACATTTAGCCAACTGAATCTGGGGATAATTATTCATTTAAACATGCAGCAGGGTACCTAATTAATGATACTATCCACATTTATTCAAACAAACCCAATAATTCAATTAATCAAGACCAGCACGTTGGTATTCATTCATTTTTCACATATGGCAGCATTGATTTTTTTATCTCTCCAAATTAATGTTTTAGAAGCCATGTTTAATCATAAACTAAACAAGAACTAATCTGAGCTTTAGAACCAGAGGTAAATTGATCAAGATTCTGATTTTGATAACCAAAAGATTAGTGAACAGTAATCAGAAACACATCCAAAAAAATTCCTATGCTAACACAGCAGTCAGTTTATCAATTCAGCATTAACAACCTAATTAAATAGCAGTAGAGCATCAGCAAGTATTTCCCCAAATAAGCCAAATTAAAACATATTTTGAAATCATAGAAGTAACACTCAGCTAGGGACATTTCATCATTCAAAATTAGATAAAGGAATCCACTCTCATTATTGGCTTAAATGACAAACACCATAACCATAATTCACAGATGCCCTTCCTCAGACTCACAGAGAACATGATGATAACAAATAATTGAGAGAGTTCATAATAAGAGAAATCGAAATTACAGGGACCATGTACCTTTAAGGAACAAAGCCCCAAATTCGGTTAAACCTTGAAATCCCCTATACTAACTCCCCAGAAAGATTGGTTCTGAGCCGAAATTCCCTCCTTCTCCACTCTCAGTAGCTCCTTCTTGGCTCTCGGGTGGTCTCGGTTCACTCTTGGGTGTTCTCCTCCTCCCTCTTTAGCTCCCCGTTGGGTTTTTTGTTGGTGGCTTTGTCGATTCTTTAGAGCTCCTTTTTATAACCGAGGATCAGAGCCTAATTCTCGGAATCACGGCGTGATTCGAAGTAAATCAATCAACTCACTGGTTTGATTTTCGGTTTGATGGTGAAGGAGGAACGTTCGTCGATGATTGAAGGGATGACAGCGGGGCAGCAGAGGTAAAACGGACGAGTGTCGAGGGGTGAAATGGAGAGAAGACAAAGTAGAGATGAGGCGCGGAGAGATAGGTGCACGGGGGGAAGACGAGCTAAAATTAGGGATTTAGGGATTTGGGGGATCCGGGTCAGGTGGTTCCGGGTTTAGGTGTGACGGGTCATGGGCTTGGATAGCTGAGGCATGGGCTGGATCTGGTGTTGTATATTATTGGGCTGGGTTGAAAGGAATTTCTGTTAACTTGCCAAATAATGGCCTTTTTTAGCCTTCTTTTTTCGTTTTGTTTATTTGCAATTTTCCATTCATTTTTTTATTTAAATATTTATTTCCTTTTATTTTCTTTATTTTGTATATATATATATATTTTATTTATTACCACTTTGTTTTCTATTTTTCTATTCCTTTTTTTTTTCATCTCTCTTTTTTTATTATTATTTATTTTTGAAAATTTTTTTATTTAATTTGTTATCAATTTATTTTAAAAAATGATTAATTTTAATAAACTCCTGGACAAAATTAGGTGTTTACAAGTATTATTCAAAACAGAGCAGAACTCTATATCAAATACAGATATTCAAGATAGAGTAAAACTCTGTATCACACACAAAGAAAAATATACTTGCGAAATCTACATGAATGAAACTTTATCGAAAACTCATTTGAAGGCTCATGAGTTAAAACTAAATCATAATTTAATTGGGCATACCTTTACATAATTGTAATCACTTCAAGTTTTGGTTTAATAAGTTAAAATAATAAGACACGAAAATCATACAAATGACTTGTAGCAGAGGACGGAGAAAACCCACTCACCATTCTACCTTGAAAAATTAGCACTATCTGTCATTACTTCCTTGAAGATTCCAGTCGCCATATAAAGAAACCAATTTACTTTTCGTCTTTGATAGTTAAAGAGAGCCCAAAGCAATTTTTTTTTAATCTCTATTTATCACCAAGGTACGCATCTACACTTAAAAAAAATAGGATAGCACAATTTCTTTAAAGGCATTATTCTACGAATTTAAAGAACACTAGCACAAGCAAAAATTTAATTCCTTTCTCATAGATACACTAATAATGTAATAACTATATCTTATCTATCACATACTTGAAATTAATTCCTTTTTGGAAAGTTATTAAAATGGTTCATGAACAAGTGGAAAATCATACACTTGGGATTCTAATTTATTTCAAGAATATATGTGTGTGTGACATCAAGGGAAATAAATTATACCCATGTGATTTCAAGGCATGCAAGAGAAGTATACCCAAATTCTAAATATTTATTTGGTCTCCTTAGAAACTAAAGGCAAGAAAATCTACTTATCTCAAGGAGGGTCCACAGCCAGAATTATTCAAGGGTACTAAAGTCAGTTTCAATGAAGTCCCTTGAAAGAAAAGTGTCCGTGCAGAATACTATTTACAAAATTTCTCAAGACCACAATCAAACCAGAGTCAAATAATTCTACCATAAAATACAGAGGAGTAAAATTTTCTGACCAAGCATAAGAAACAAGTGGCGTATGAAAGATCAGATTTCTCATTTTTATCCAATGATGAATGTTCACTTAACCACATTATATCTTTAGTAGACAAAAATAAGGTTGTCTCGTTAAAAATGATGCTTCTTATCTAAAATTCTACTTATCCATTTGAGTCTGATATATGAATTCTGAAAAGAAGAAAAATGTTACCAACTTTACAAATCTTATGAAACATACTAACAAATGTAACTTACATGCACCTTTTCTTATTTTTTTTTAGGGAAAGGTTTAATGTGTTTAAAAAAGGGGATTATGCTACCGTCCGCTAAATTCTTTTTTTTGGTTATTTTTTAGTTATTTATATTAGTTATTTATTTTTTATTTATAATATTGTTTTTAATCTTTTGAGATGTTTTTTTATATTTTTTTACTTTTTTTTAATGTAAAATTATTTTTAAATTGTTTTTATTGTTTTGATTGTTTTTTTAAATTTTTAACTTATAATTAATTTATTATTATTAAAAATTAAAAAAACCAAAACAACTAATTTTTTTTAAACTCTCCTACCACCTCCTCATTAAGTAAACCCCTAAAAAAAATATCTTTTCATTTAAAGAAAATTGGTTGTGTCTCCGGGAGAGAAGCAATTTAAAACAATGGTTTCACAACACATCAACTACAATAACTTGGATTCATGGTAAATCAGTACCCACATAGTCCAGGAATTACATACTAAATCCCAATTGGAATCATGGTAATTTATAACTAAAATAATCACTAGAAGAGAAATCAAAAGTTAAAATTATAGATTCACAACCCAGAAATTTGTCAGAATATTAAATCAACCAGGACTCGAAATAGCTCAAAAATACCAAACAAATATCCAATATTTCATATCAGAACATTCCCAAACTGCAAATCAGAGAAATGAATCCATACCCAATATTTAAGGGACGTTGCAATGGAGGTTCTTGTTGCTACAATATAGTAGTATACTGATGCATGCTTCCAGCCAATGACGATCTCAGAAACTTTGAGTAGTAAGGGCAATTTATTAGGCAGAAAAAGAGATTACAAAAGTAATTCTCACTTTTACCAAATTTTTAATTACGCTTAATGTTACTTATATAAAATACATAATTACATCATTCTTATTAGAAAAAAATACAAATTGAAATTATTTATTACGTGCTTTCATATTTTAAAAATATTGTATGATTTTTTCATTTTCAATACTATAAAAAAATATCTTTCTATGTATCTACCAAATAATCATTCAACCGTTCATATCCTATATTATTGTGCATTCCATTTCTAGCAAAAGATTTCATTTTCAATAATATCAACAATATCTCTCTCTATTTTTTCATCTTTTAAGAATTGTTTTTTATGGATAGTCCTAATGCTATTGGTGAATTTTCTACTTCAATAAGTTCTTGAGACTCTGGTATTGATTTTCTTTTAAAATGTTTCTCCATTTCTAACATATTAAAAATAAAAAAAATACAATCACACATTAAATAAATGTATGGAACTAAATCAAGTGATTGCATAATATATTGCAAACTTGCAGTACTTGAAAAATTAAAAGAATTGTAAAATTTTATACTCTATAGCATTCAATCACTGAATCACACAAATCATAATAATAAAATAATGTAATATTAAGAACAGTAACGAATTTATTATAATAAGTCAATAACATAATAGAATAATGACAATTGAAGGTATTATAAGTTTATTTTTTTTATAATTTTTAAAGGATATGATAAAAAAGTTTCAAATTTAGTATTAATTGAACTTTTCAATCCCTTCCAAAAAAAAAAACCTTGAATACCTAATAGTTTCCTTTTTTAAAAAATAATTGTATTATTTCTTTCATAATCTTCACTTACATGACATGAAAAGCCTTTCAAATTGTGTTGGGAACTTATTTATTTGAGTTAGTAATTTAGTGGGGTCAAAAAAAATTTTGACCAAAAAATTTTTTATTGGTCAAAATTTATTTTTTATATATATGAATAAGTAAAAAAAAATTGTTATGGGGGCAATTGCCCCCACCTCATTACAAGTGGGTCCGCCAGTGCTTTCAGCTGAGAAGATTGAGGAACGACGAGCTAAGAGAACAAACACGATACAGCTTTGCTAGTTGAGGGGTTAGTGGAAACGAAGATATTTTCTTCTTCTATAACCATGACCACTATTTTCTGAAAAATGAAAGAGTTACTGGAGCTTTTTAGTACTCGAGTACCTTTAATAATTTCTAGCTGATGGAACACTCTAAAATGGTCGAGAGTTTTCTACAAGAAGGTTAGAAAACTTAGAGAAAATCTCTTCCACAAATGGACAAAATGCTAATGATCCAACAATGTCCATGTATTTCTTCTAAAAAGTTACATGGGTTACTATAGCAAAATTATCTTAATTTTCCTCAATTTTCTTATTTCCTCTACTATCACCAACTTACGGATATAGGTGATTTTTAGACTTTAGCTATGGAGACTTCATACGTGATTTGGATCCACATGAGGGGATTATGTTCCTTGTAGGCTGTTGGATGGGGCATGCACAAGGGGCGAGTAATGCAGATAAGGCAGGGGTACCATTAGATATAACATGATCCCCTCATGTACATGAGGGAATCCGGATCCCTTCTTACGAGGCCACATAATCCACTTACCTAAGGTTTTATTTAATAAAACAAGAAAATTGAATCTAGTTTATATACAATATTTTCTTACCCAAATACTACCATATAGAATTTCTTAATCTTAATTATGACCAATTGTTCAAGAAAGTTATACACTCAAGAAATTTAATTTGCATTAAATGATTAACATAGCCTTGGCACTAAGTATTTCCTAGGAATAAATAAGTCCCCACATCCAAAAGATTGACTATGAAATTACATAGGTGGTCATTCCTGGTTTTCGGGTTCACCCGGTCAGGTTGATATGATTTTTTATATAATGAAATAAAGTAGGTCTATTGTATTTTTGTTAGAAGTTTTCTTATACGTAGTAAAAACTTTTCCTTGTATTCTATTTTATTGTACAACAACACTCATTTTTCTTATTTAATTGATGCAAAATATTTACAGACTATCCTTAAATAATGGATGGCTTTGGAAATGAAGTATATTGTATGCTATGATAGTTCATATTTTTTCTTTCAAGATTTTGTAGTCAATCTGGAATAAGTCTTGTCAAGACTCAGGAGTCTGGGACGATGTAAGAAAGCAAGGTAGTTTTACACCACGAATATTTATCAACATTCATATTAAATGGTATATTTTCTAAACTAAATTATATTTGATGCATGGTTCCTTTGGATTATTTCATGAATTTATTTATACTCAATGTAATACTGTGGTCTCTAAGGGTAGATGCTCCCAATTATCATTTATGTGTCTTTTGTTGAGTTATCAATTAACTTATATTGTAATTCTTGGTCTCATTGCAATATGTAAATTCCTGACATTTGGTTAACTCAACTATTAAGATGAAATTAAGATGTTTAGGAATATGATTTGATTTTGTATTCTATGGCCAAATAAATCCATCATTCACATCGAGTATTAGTTCAAGTGGCACCTTCTAACATTAAGTGTTAGTTGATTTCAACGTTGAGTGTTTAAACTCTCACTCCACCTTATGTTGAAATACTATCTATTGAAAAAAAAGTTCATCTATTTTTAAATTGTAGATTGTAACATTAGTTTAGGCCAAGCACACTATTTTTGGTTGCGAGTGACAAGTTAGTTAATGGATGCTTATTGCTCTTTAAAGGTTAGTTGTGTAACAACTCAATCCGATGAAGGCAAGGTATAAAGATCTAGCAAGCTTCTATTATAGAATGGCAAGCTTCTAGGATGGCGATGAAGGCAGGAATGAACCAAATTCCCACATCAAAAAAGGGAGTAAGGTTAGGGGGCTATATATGTAGGACTTGGATCCAACTTGTCGAGGCACCTTTTGGAGATAAAACTGTGTGGCCTTGGGTCAAAGCAGACAATACCTCTGCTGGTTGGATTAGGTCGTGACATTTTGGTATCAGAGCTATGGTTTTGAGATCTTAATAGTTGCAGAACAGGGTATTTGTAAAGTCTTGTCAATGACTTGTGTGATCGGCCATATTTTACAGGCAAGAGGTTATTAACACCCATATCTTGTTATGAAGTCACATGTCTTGATTGCATTCTCCTGAATCTATCTCTGAAGGCTTGGAGTGTGGTCGTGGCAGGACCACTAGAGTGACAGAACACATAGTATCAGAGAGTGGGCCTGCTAGACTAACTTTGGATGCATTAGTAGTAGAACTGCGGGGTGTACAGTAGGTTATGAGATAGGTGTTGTGTGTGATGGCTCAACAGCAACCTGGGGGACAGCCCCAAGTAGTACTTGAGGGTCAGATAGAGATGAGACCGAGTAATTAGCACCAGCGTGGGGTTGAAGTTTCACTGCATGACTTTCTGAAGCTCAAACCCTTTTCATTTTCTAGTAATGTAGATGAAGATCCTCTGTACTTTTTGGATGGAATCAATCAAGTTTGTGGAGCTCTGGGTTGTTCATATGTCATATTAGTGGAATTGGCTGCCTTTTGTCTTTAAGACATGGCTCAAACTTGGTATGAGACTCGAATGCAGAAAAGACCAGATGGGTCACCTCTTTTGGAGTGGAGGGAATTTACAGGGTTTTTCTTAGCTGTTTCCTTTCAAAAAGTGTCAAAGATGCTAAAGTTTAAGAGTTTGAGTCACTACGGCAGATCGAGGGTATGACGGTTTCAAAGTATAACATTCGGTTTACTCGATTGTCTAATATGCTTCGTATCTTATTGTTGCAGAGGAGATGAGAGTACATTTTCAGGTCATTTGCTAGGATTAAATATGAGTCCTATGACGATGTGGTGGAGGGTGCTCGCATTATTAAGGTTTGTATCAAAGAGAGTAAGGCTTCTCAGGAGACGCGAAAACATCCTAACTCAGAGGGTTCCCTAGGTGGCTATCAGGGCCAAGCTAGTAGTAGTGTTAAGAGTGAAGTTGCTTTAGACCAGTAAGGAATTCATAGTGGTTCTCATCAGTATGGAAGTTATACTGGGTAGTCTTCTAGTTCAATTTCGAGTTGTAAGGTTGATCAAAGTGGTTCTTTGTAGGCAGGCCATGGCAAGGGTGTTCTAGTGGGATATCTACCTCTTATCCTACTTTTGAGAGATTTCATACTGGAGTTTACTTTAGAGACAATAGAGTTTGCTATCAATGTGAGAGGCTATGTCACTTTTGAAGAAATTATCCTAAGATACCTCTATAGTCATCATATAGTCAAAGACCTATATTAACAACTTATTCTTCTCTTCTTGTTCCGGCACCATCAGTGAGACATTTTGGACGCTATAAGGGCCGTGATTCTAAAGGAATACCTCAGGGAGGTAGAGGATCCACAAGTAGGTGTTATAGTCAGGCTAGGAAAGGCTGAACTCTAGTTTTTGCGCTGACTCATCAGGATGCCCAAGTATCAAATGTTGTGATCACAGGTATGCTTCCAATATGTTCAATAAATGCTCGTGTTTTGTTTAACCTTGAGGCCACCAATTTGTTTATATCACCATTCTTTACTTTTCAAGTCTGTAAAGAGACTGCACCTATGATTAAGCAATTGGTAGTGGCTACTCTAGTAGGAGGTTCATTGCATACCAACAAAGTGTACAATTCTTATGATGCCTTAGTAGAAGGTAAGAAGTAGATGGTGAACTTGGTAATTCTAGATATAATGGAGTTTGATGTAATTTTGGGGATGGATTAGTTAGTTTCTTGGTATGCTACTCTAGATTGCCACAATAAAATGGTGAAGTTTGATTGATCTGGAGAGTTCGTCTTTTGGTTTCAAAGGGATCAAAGGTGGGCACCCTATAGTATGATTTCTATCTTAAGGGCTAGGAGGTTGTCAAAGGTGTTTAGCTGTTGTTTAGGACACCCAAACGCCAAGGGCATGTTTGGGACAAGTACCAGTGGTATGTGAATATTCTGATGTTTTCCTTGAGGAACTGCCTAATTTGCCACCAGACTGAAAGATAGAGTTTTGTATTGACTTGTTACCTTATACACAATCGATATTCATACCCTCATATTGGATTGCTCCCGCGGAGCTCAAGGAGTTGAGGGAGCAGCTGCAGGATTTACTTAACAAGAGTTTCACTCGCCCTAATTTTTCGTCTTGGGGTACACCGGTATTATTTGTAAAGAAGAATCATAGTTCTATGAAGCTGTGTGTTGATTATAGGCAGCTAAATAAGGTAACAGTGGAGAATATGTATCCCTTACCTCATATAGATGATTTGTTCTATCAACTTCAAGGTGCTTATTGTTTCTCGAAGATTGACTTACGGTCTAGGTATCATCAACTAAAGATTAGAGAAGGAAACATTCCAAAGACTGCATTCTAAACCCACTATGGGCACTATGAGTTTTTAGTTATGTCATTTGGCCCCACTAATGTTCTGGCTGCTTTCATAGACCTCATGAATTGGGTTTTTAAGTCATTCTTGGAATGCTTTGTGATAGTCTTCATTGATGATATTTTAGTGTATTTTAAGAGTAAAGAGGAGCATGAACAACATTTGAAGATGGTCTTGCAAACCTTGAGAGAGCATAAGTTATATGCCAAGTTTTCCAAATGTGAGTTTTGGTTAGATAGAGTGGCTTTCTTATGGCACATAGTGTCCAAGGATGGAATAACTGTGGATCCAAGAAAGTAGATGAAGTTCATAATTGGCCCAAGCTAATTTTACAATAGAGATTCATAGTTTTCTTGGATTGATGGGTTATTATTGGTAGTTTATAAAGGATTTCTCCAAGCTTACTGCTCTATTAACCAAGTTGACCCAAAAGAGACTGAAATTCCACTAAAATGACAAGTGTGAAGAGAATTTTCAGAAATTAAAAGATTGTTTGACTTTAGTACCAGTTTTGGCCCTTTCTTCCAATAATGGTAGTTATGCAGTTTATTATGATACATCTAGAGTGGGTTTGGGGTGTGTACTGATGTAAAATGGGAGGGTGATTGCTTATGCGTCTCGTCAGCTTAAGAGGCATGAGCAAAAATACCTCACTTATGATTTGAATATGGCTGCAATTATCTTTTCCTTGAAGATTTAGAGGCACTACATGTATAGTGAAATTTTTGAAATTTACACCAACCATAAGAGTCTCAAATATATTTTTTGGCAACGACTTGAGACAAAGAATATGGATGGAACTCTTGAAAGACTATGATTGTACAATTTTATATCATCTTGGCAAGACGATTATTATGGCTGATGCTTAAGTAGGAAGTCCATGAGTAGCTTAGCACATATATCAGTAGAAATGAGACTAGTTGTGAAAGAATTTAAAGAGCTTGTGGAAGATGTGATACAATTTGAGCTTAGGGAATCTGGTCCATTTTTAGCTTATGTCCAGCTTTATTATACTTTGGTGGATGGTATCAAAGTGATACAAAACCAAGACCTTCACCTGATGAAGCTTGTGAAGGATGCTCAAGAAGGGAAGATTTCTGGTTTCAAGTGGACTCAAATGGTATATTGAGGCGTGGTTCATGATTGTGTGTCCTTAATGCCGGCTACCTTAGGAGATGGGTGCTAAAGAAGCTCATTACTCAACTGACTCCATCTATCCAGGTTCTACCAAGATGTATCAGGATTTAAAGGAACTATATTGGTAGGAAGGAATGAAGAAAGATATAACTGAATTTGTTTCTAGTTGCTTGGTGTGTTAGCAAGTAAAAGCTGAACATTAAAAGCCAATAGGGTTGCATAAGCGTATAGAGATACCAGAATGGAAGTGGGAGAGAATTACCATAGATTTTGTGAATGGGTTGCCTAAGACATCGAAAGGTTTTGACTCAGTTTGGGTGATTGTAGACCAGTTGACTAAGTCCACTTACTTCTTACTTGTGAATACTACTTTTAGAGTGGCTCAGTATGCTAATCTTTTATTTAAATGAGATTATTTCTCTGATAGAGTGCTAGTGTCTATCATTTCAGATCGTGCACCACAGTTCACTGCTAGGTTTTAGAAATCTTTCCAGAAGGTATTAGGAACTAGAGTGGATTTGAGCACTGCATTTCATCCCCAAACTGATGGTTAGTCAGAGTGCACCATGCAAATATTGGAAGATATGCTTTATGCGTGTGTCTCAGATCTTAGAGGGAGTTAGGATAGCTATCTACCATTGATAGAGTTTGCTTACAACAACAGTTATCAATCTAGTATCTAAATGACGCCTTTTGAGGCTATATATGGTAGGCAGTGCCGATCGCCTATCAGTTGGTTTGAGGTTGGGGAGAATAAGCTTTTAGGTCTTAAGTTAATACAAGATTTAGTGGCTAAAGTTTAATTAATTTGAGATAAGTTGTTGGTGGCTCAAAGCAGATAAAAGGCATATGTCGATCGTAGGAGGCGAGAGTTAGAGCTGGGGTGGGAGATCATGTATTATTGCGGGTGTCACTAATGAAAGGTGTTTTGAGGTTTAAGAAGAAAGGAAAGTTGAGTCCAAGGTACATTAGGCCATTTGAAATCTTAAAGAGAGTTGGAGTTATAGCATATTGATTGGCTCTTTTGCCAAGCCTTGCTAGTGTTAATATGGTATTTTATGTCTCCACGCTTCGAAAGTATCTCTCTAACCTTTCTTATGTCTTCAACCTCAAACAATACAATTAGATGATTAGCTTTCTTATGAGGAATAACCTATAGCCATAGTAGATAGACAAGTCAATGAGTTGAGATCCAAGGATATAGCATCGATTAAAGTGTTGTGGCGGAGCCATTCCAGTGAAGAAGCAACTTGTAAATCTGAGGTGGTTATACACAAAAAATACTCACATCTATTTGAATCCCTTGGTAAGTATCTTGTTTAAAATTCGAGGACCGAATTTTCTTCAAGGGGATAGAATGTAACACCCCCAAAATTCTAGAATGACTCTTAAAAGTGTTGGTGATAAATTTTCCCTTTCTAAAAATAATAGAGACTAGTATATATAATTATTTTGTGGCATAATAATGTTGAAGGATATAACTAATAAGAAACTATGGGCCTTTTTGAAGGAAAACTTAAAAACTATGGTATTTTTGTAATTTTCTCTAAACAACTAAAATACCTCATATAACTAAAAGGGCTGTTCATCTTCTCTCCCTTCTCACCTGAAAATTTTATTTTCTTCTTTCTCATGCGGTACATCCCCCATTGTTGAGACTTTAGGCTTCAAGCGCATTAAATCCTCTTTATATTTTCATATACTTCCTTAACGAAAACTTCATATTTTCCTCTCCTCTACAAGATCCTAGTTTTTGTTTTGTGAAATACTCCAAAATACACTACTTAAGAGCTTGGCCGTGACTTTTAGGAGGAGTTTCCCTTGGGAGTTTTGTTTCTATTTCTGTTAAAAGTCTCAAGTAATTTCTTTTAGCAAAACCGAGTCTTAGAAAATTTTGTTATTTTTTCCTTGTGAGCTTATCAGCTAGTTGCATTCTTGAGAATGAAATTTTTGGTATTTTGCTTATTTGGAGTTGTTGACAATGTAAAAATTTGTAGGAAGTTGGTAGGAAAAATTATTAAGGCATCCAATTTACAAGGGGCTTCATTTAAGTGGATTTGGTAAGTTGAGGAATTGTGGTTATAAGACTATTTAGTGGTACGTAAATAATAGATATTGTGGCATTCTCTCCTTAATTTAAACTCCTTTATATAAATCAATTTTTTTTTTGTCTATATATTCTTGAGGCTCGAACAAGTTTTCTTTGTATAGTTTCATGAGATTATTTTCTTATTTGACAGTGAATTTATTTCTTCAAAATTACTTGAGTTCTTGACATATTTTGAATATTATAAATTGTTACTATCTGAGTAACTTTTATAGGGAAACAAGACATTTGGAAATAATTTTGAAAACTCTATTTATTTTTTTGGTAGAGTTGGTGACTTGAATTTGTAAAGAGGAGATATTGAATTGGTTTGGGACAACACTTTTGGATATTAGAATTTTAATGCCTTTGAGTTTATTGATTTTTTTTAGGTGATATTATGAAATTAAAATTGATTATGTTATAAATGGTTTTTTGGGAAATCCATGTCAGG
Source organism: Ceratonia siliqua (assembly GCA_034509205.1). Taxonomy (NCBI): domain Eukaryota; kingdom Viridiplantae; phylum Streptophyta; class Magnoliopsida; order Fabales; family Fabaceae; genus Ceratonia; species Ceratonia siliqua. The sequence goes on from JASKGM010011704.1 coordinate 12,817, forward strand.
CCCCATAGTCGTTAGTGAAATTAACGACCTAGATGCATCTAGATATATGTTGGTATGATACTCGGGGTGTAAAGAGCTGATTGTTAAGTGTATCCGTGTGAGGCAAAGAGTTGCTAACGAGGTGTAGTTGCCCTCGAGGTAACATTGAGATAATGGAGGGTAAGGAGCTACCCATTAGGTTTAGTTGCCTATAAGAGGCAAGGAGTTGCCAATGAGGTGTAGCCACCCCTACAAAGATGATATAATAACAGTGATGTGGTCAGGAGTTGTCTGTTAGGTGTAACTATTCATGTGAGGCAAGAAGCTGCCAACGAGGTGTAGCCACTCCCACAGAGATGAGATTAGTGCTTTCATGGGTGACCTTACAGAGTTGAAATTACTTATTTAAAATAATTGTTTTAAAAGATTTTAGATTTTACTGGTTCTATACACATGAACTTCTACATGGCGGATTAATTTCCCCTTAACGTCATGAATTACTTATTTTATTTATCACTTGATCTTAACTCTTAAATGCATTATATTGATAGTTATTCCTTGTGAGTTATCTTGTTTCCCCTCTTGTTCACTTTATTTGTTATGCTTCATTGAGTTTGTGTGCTTCACCCGTTTATTTTAACATTTCATATCACTTGCCTATTGATGAGTAGATTTTTGAGAATCATGTTCTCTCTTAGATATCTTGGTAGGCCTCCTTGTTGATGTTGTTTATGTGTTGGACTCCATGTTTTGTAGCTAAAGGGAGTGTCTAAATTTTTGTGTATTTTGTTATTACTTCAAAGTCTGGTTTTAGGATTTGGAATTGTATATTGGATGATTTGTCTTGTTTTGGGTTTGGGATTGAGTATGAGATGATATGCAAGGACTCTAGATATTTCTGTTAGATTATTTTGAACTATTGTGTTTTGGGAAAGTCTATTTTATAGGGGAGACTTTGTCAAAATTTTTGCAAAACTTTTGGGAATTTATTTCACTTCGAGTATACTACTAAATTCTTTTACCTCATGTTATAGCCTATGAAAGGCGAAATTACATATATACATATTGTATGTATTTCATTGCGTTGTGTTCTTCAAGTGATAGGCTTGCTAGATTAAGTTTAATTTATGTACTGATTAGGGCCCTGAGTTGGATTGTGACAAAGTTGATATCATAGTCGGATCCCCGTAGTACGGTGTGTTGTTTGGGAACGAACCAGGCAAAAGATGGTAGGCATATAACAACCTGATCCGATGCAGGCGGAGTATAGAGACCTAGTAGGATTCTAGGATGGCAATGGGGGCAGGTATGAACCAAAATCTCACATCAAAAAAAGAAGTAAGGTTAGTGGGCTATATAAGTAGGACTTGGATCCAACTTGTCGAGCCACCTTTTGGAGACAAAACCATGTGACGTTGGGCTAAAGCGAATAATACCTCAATTGGTTGGATTAGGTCGTGACAAGATGGAGGTGCAATTACACAAAAAATTCACTTATAATTATATAATTATTTTATTAATATGTTAAAGCAAAAAAAGTTTAAACTTAAAATTACATTATTATTTATTTACTTTAATAATTAATCATTTATTAAAAATTAATTTAAAATTGGGTACAATGTAAATATAATGGTAATAGGTTCAACACACAGCCCTCTCATAGTAAAAAAGTAGGCTTAATTATATTTTTGATCCTTTTAATTTGTCAAAGTTGTAATTTTGATCCTCTAGTTTCATTTTAAATAATATAGTTTTTTTAGTTTCATTAAAGTTATAGTTTTGATTCCTCAGAATGAAATTATGGGGATCAAAATTGTAACTTTACTGTAAGTTTGATAAAATTAAAAGAATCATATTGTTCATGATTAAAATAGGAGAGCAAAATTATAATTTTGATGAATTAAGAGAATAAAAATATAATTAAACTTTAAAAAAAGAATGCTAGTTGAACATTTTTAGATTAATTTTGATATATTTTAACTTATTTTTATTAGTTAATTTAATAAATTTGACCAAACTGGTAAAAGATCAATTTACCAACTTTCCTATACTTGGTTTTTTAAACAGTGCTGAGAACTTAATTTTAATTACAACTATTTTATTTTAAGAGTAAATTAATGATTTAATCTTTTACATTAGTATTTTTCTTAATTTAATTTTTTTAATTTAAAATATTTATTAATCAATTAAGTAAATAACCATTATTAAACGAATTTAATGATATGAATTAACAGAAATTTAATTTGGCGTTAAATGCTTATATGACACGATTACATTAACAAATTCATTTGATATTTAACTAGGTTAATGAAACAATTAAATTAAAACAATTAAATTTTAAAGAATTAAATTAAAATATAAATTTAAAAATCAAATTAAAAACTGTGATATTTTTTAAAGAAGAAATCATTAATTTACTTTTCATTTAAGAATAATTAATCCACGTTGGTACAAAAGCGTTTGAGTAGAAAATTCCATGAAAATGGTTAGTCAATGCAAAAGGCATTTCAACTCTTCAAAATTCAAATCAAAACACGTTGTCCGAAAAACAGAAAAAGGAGTGAATTTTCTTGTACAATGCAGGTAACCTCCCACCTCCCAAATAAAAATTTTTACAAAATAAAATTATAAAAAAATTATTCAATGAAAGTACGTATAAAATATTTTAAAAAAATTAAAAAATTATAAAAAGTTTAAAAAATATTCAATATAAAAATATCAAATAATATTAAAAATAAAAAAAATAAAAAATAAGAAAGTATCCCACATTGCTATCATCAAAAGTGGTGATGCAGCCTTTTATATATTATTTATTAATTATTATATTAAAAATAATGAAAATAAATCCAACCAAATTAGAATTTATTTCTAGTTTATAGTTTAGTTTTCTGATTTACGTTACTTCCTGTTGGTTTTCCCCATCCTACTTCTCTCTCCTCCCTTACCCCTGGCCAGTACACGAGGGTCGATCTCCGTTCTCGTTCCCTGCCGAGCTTCCGATCAGTTACCACTTCGACGTCCTCCTTGCCACCGTCGGTTTCTGAATCCGCACTTGTTCTCGGTGGCAGCGTTCTCTCTCTCTCTCCCCCCTAAGCATTCAGCTCCGAATTCAGCATCCGCACAAAATCTCAAATTTGCTCCTCGTTATACAACAATTTTGTGATTTTGAAGGCTACCTAGTGTTCTTTTTTCGTAAAATTCAGTCAAATTTAAGCTGAATTTGTGTTTCATTCATATTAGGTGCTGAGTCTGTCGGAAAATTATTAGAGAATTTGCACATAAACTTAATATCCGTGTATCCTTCAACGTGGTGGTTTTTGAATAGTGATTTGTACAAGATGATGGTTGAGGATCTTGGGGTTGAAGCAAAGGAAGCAGCAGTTCGCGAGGTCGCGAAGCTATTGCCTCTTCCGGAGCTTCTGCATTCCATCTCATCTATCAAGGCCGATTACATTTCACGCCAACAGGTACCCGTTCTATTCAATTTATTGTTGTTGATAGTTTGTTGTTGGTGTGTTTGAGTTGGCGATTTAGCATAGTGATTCGTGAAATTTTGAGTTCTGTGTCAAGCTACTGGACCCCTTTTTGCACTTCCCCTTACTGTTATTTTTGTTGGGTCAGTGAGCTTTGGACTGCTTACTACATATAAGGTCTTACTGTTGTGACAATGTGGTTTTGGAAAAATGTATTTGGCTAGATATCTCCTTTATGGTTTTGCCCAAAGTTTGTATCGCATTCATTGGATCACTGATTGCTAGTCATTACTTATCAAAATTGGGGCACTTAGTACATGTCAGAGGTAGTAAATGGAATGGAAGGGAAAGAGAAAATGGGTAGGATTGTTTTGGTTGATGCTCCCTTTGATGAGCATCCTCTTAATGCACTGTTGAAATTATTGGTCCTATCTCATTGTGTGTGTTGTGCTTCATTTAGCGTTCTAAGGAGTCCTGTGACCAACATGTGCTTCCATTTTAATTATGCTATTGGCTTTTATTTGTCTTTGGTTATATATTAGTTGCCTTTTAAGAGCCATGTGGCTAACCCATGGATGCCCCTTTATGTCTCATGTTCAGAAACCCAATATATGGTCTTCTATCCCCAGTGGTATGCAATTTATGTTTTGAGATATATGAATATGATTTCAGAGTTGTTTCTTGGTAGAGAGAACCCCAGTATTGTTTAGTACTGTTGATCTTCTTCTCCTTCTACTTCTAGCTATTTTCACTACTGTTTGTTAGTTTCCTACCCACCCCTGCATTAAGTGGTATCAGAGCCCATGATCAATCACTGTAACAGTAGAAGAGATATGGAACGGCAAGTCGAGTTGATTGAAATGGCCGAGATTAGAAGATTGGAGATCTAACAAGAGCTGTTCAAGCTCTTCAACGACAAAGACGTGCTGAAGCTTGTATGGAGCTATTGGTGAGAAACCATTTTAAAGTGGGTGACCGAGAAGGATTGGAAGAATGCTCTAGTGACGAATCTCAGGGCGTCGAGAATGACGTTGAGTGGGAAGCCAGCTTGGAGAGTAGTCGTGAGTGGGAACCCATTTACGATGAGTATCCTGAAGATGGAGAAGACGAAGGTTCAGAAGTGGACCTTCTTTGCTTGTTCTGTGAAGGTGAACATGAAGAAGAAGTATGAGCAAGAAGCCTTATGTTATAAAGGGAGATTGTAGTTCTGGAAGTGGCGTGGAGATGGGCCACCAACTGACCGTTAGAGTTTATATAGCTTCAACTGGTGAAGAAATAGATTTCGGAACTCGATTGGGTTTTGAAGCTGCTGTGGTAAAGAGTTATGAGATGCGAATGGGTGTTAAGGTAAGGAAGTGGGATTTGGACTCTCGTCCTCCCGAGTGTTCACCAAATATCGTCCTAGATATACTCAAGTTAAACATAGGAGGTTCACTAAGTTTGGTTGCTCTGGGTAATAACTCAACAGAAGCACAAGATGTGCGCCATATTGGAGAAGTGGCAAAATAGAGTATTGGGTCATTGAATAAAAAGTTTATAAAAATTCCAAAATGCTTTTTTAGTGTGATGGTGCAAGTATAATTGAGTGCTTCAAGTATAGAGGTTACTTGACACGTTTTAGTGGGGCCATAAGAGTGGACCCATGGGACAATAAGGCTGTAGTTGTTTTGAGAGGGATTGCACATATACCAAAAATGCTCATCACACTTGGAAGTATTGAGGAGAAAGTTTATTGGCATGAGTGGGTCCCTGTTGTAGTAGTTGTCAGCTGGATATCATATGACCCACCAATTAAGACTACAATTATACGTGTACCAAAAATGCATGATTGTTTTAAGGCGTAAGAAGGGCTTGGCCAAGATACTCTTGAAGACCTTATTGGGGATGCTGGAGACGCTACTAAATTATCTACTTTTAATGAAAGATTGCAAATTATTGCGGAAGCTTTCAGACTTCACAGCATTACTGAGGACAAAGTCATATTTCCAGCAGTAAATGGTGCATTTTTCTTCTTTCTTAAGCATGTTGAAGAAGAAAGCCAAGTTAATGATTTCCAGTATCTGGTTGAAGAGATTCAAAATAAAGAAGTAACATGTAGTCCAAAATATGATTATGTAGGGGTTAATGGTTATCATCTTATCGGTCTTCCAACATTTCTGAGAAAGCAATACAGTTGGAAATGCTTATTTGCCTTGTTTATTGATAACTTTGATGATGTGTCTTCAACTGTTGTCCTTCGTGATGATTTTGTTTGTTAAATGACTCACATCCCATTGAGGTTGAAGCCATGTCAGATATAATTTTAGAGAATAATATTTATGTTGATGAAAACGTGACTAAGGAGTACCATTCCAAACTCAACTCAAGACAACTGAGTAATGAAATAGAGGTTCTTCCTCCTAATATGCATGTTTTGGATGAGAACAATGAGTAAGGGTGGATTAGGTGTGATGCTATGGTTGAAGAAGTGATTTTGGTTCAGGACAGTTATTGCAGCCAACTAGCACAACAACATGTAGGCTTAATGAGATTATACTTGGGCTATCAGATCAAGAAGTTAATGGGTTTGCTAGAATATGTCATAAGTTTGGTATAAGAGGGGGGAGTTCAGGGTCAGTTTTACAATCCTTCTTATGCATTCTATGAATCCGATTGGAAGGTGCCACAAGATGGTGCGAGTACTCAACTAGTTGATTGCATTGGCGGGATCTTACATGAGTATTTATCTGTTGAGGTAGGCATTAACACTAAGATTGGTAAGTACAACTTTATTACCCTGCTGATGCTAGAAAGGATTGATGTTGGCATCAAATATTCTTGTAAGGTTGTTGTTTCCTATTGTTAAGGTGGAAAAAAATGTTGCATGTGCGCTTCTCTTAGGAAGCTATTCTTCCATGGCATCAGATGTTGTTAATGGATATAATGCAGTCATTATTCTAATTATCTTTCCCTATAGAGTTGATGTTAACAAAGCAGTTCCTAAGCCTCTGTTTGAATTTTATCCCATTAGTGAAGTTGAATGTATGGGAAACAACAGTGTTGTGATTGCCATTGGTGTAGTATTTGTTGTTGGTAAGACAGATACAATGAATACTAGATCTCATATTAATGATGAAAAGTTAGAGATGTCAAAGGAGCTCGAATGGATAACTGTTAGGTACAAGGAGATCATGAAGCCATTCTACCTTGACCCTATAGTGGAAATTTGGCATCACTCAACTTGTTTGCCACCAAGTTTGATGAAATAGGATTGCATAACTTTAAAAGGCGCATCTCAGGAAAACACCCTACCACAATTGAGGTTGATGTTAAGTGCAAATTGAATTTAGAGATTGTAGAGCTTCAAGTGCAACTCTTAAAGATTGAAGTGAATCAGAATCTTCTGAGTCAAGCTGAATCTTACTATGCTCCATGTGGTGAGATATTAGATGGTCCTATGAATCTTAAGAGTGTTGGTTTACTGTTTAAACATTGGGGCAGCTTTACAGTTTGTATAGTAGAGTTAAAACGCCAAGGCAAAATAATGTGGATGCTGTTCCAAGGATTTCCAATTTCATCAGTTTTAGGGACAATGTAATTATGGGGTGAGCCACGTATGGTAGTTGATGAGTTACCATTAGTTGAGATTGAGCGACAGCTGGCTTATTGTCCGGAAAAAGCTCTAGAGATTCAAGATGCTAAAATGTCTCTGAATATTCAGCAAGTGATGAAAGAGGCCAGAATATTACAAATTGAGGGAGAGAAATTAATTGTCAGTTTTTCTAGTATACCTACTTTTACTACTCATCATGGTTATCTCTATCATGCTAATTTATGTGATGATGGATGTGCAAAGTGGACTCGTCTGGTCCAGGCCAGCAATGGGGCACCATCTTTTTGTATGAAGTTATCGTCTGAAGATTCATTTAAACGTAACTCTAGTACTGGGGATTGGACTGTTGATGTCTGTTATGGAGGCACAAGAAGTTTTTTGCTCGTGTTTTAACTGATACAATGGCTGTATGGGTGTCATTTGAGTGGCTTAACTTTCATTCCCTACCTCTTTTATGGTTTCTCCTGGTTATTGAAGATTTCTTTGTCAATATGGCAACTCCAACTGGTGCTATGTTTAATCAAGGTTTGAAATGTCTTCAAGATGTTGCTTATAAAGGAAATGGGAATCAATTTCTGGTTGAGGTAGAAAGCTTGTGGAGTGTAATTATCATTTGGAGTTGGTGTAATTTTATGACTGTCATGCATATTGGTTTTATCGCTGCCCAAATTCTCCCAATTCATGATGACAGGTTTGTGGATAAAGTTGACAGCCTTGCTCAATCATTCTCAGAAGCCGGATGCTAGTGTTGTTTCCAGATTGCATTTAAATACCTTGGGAACACAGATACTTAGTGACATCTACGAGGTTTGGCCTGAAAGTTCCCGATACCAGGCCACTTTCAAGAGGGGGAGTCTAATGCAGGAGCATCCTCTTAATGTACTGTTGAAATTATTGGTCCTATCTCATTGTGTGTGTTGTGCTTCATTTAGCATTCTAAAGAGTCCTGTGACCAACATGTGCTTCCAATTTAATTATGCTGTTGCCTTTTATTTGTCTTTGGTTATATATTAGTTGCCTTTTAAGAGCCATGTGGCTAGCACGTGGAGGCCCCTTTATGTCTCATGTTCAAAAACCCGATATATGGTCTTCTATCCCCTGTGATATGCAGTTTATGTTTTGAGATATATGAATGAGATTTCAGAGTTGTTTCTCGGTAGAGAGAACCCTAGTACTGTTTAGTACTGTTGATCTTCTTCTCTTCTTCTACTTCTAGCTATTTTCACTACTGTTTTTTAGTTTCCTACCCACCCCTGCATTACCCTTGTTGAATCATTTTTCTTGTCTATAAAGAGTGAATAAGTTTAGATGTACAAGGTAGTGTTATGGTAATGGAATCTAAATTAGATTGGTATTCATTGTATTCCACTTAAAATATCTTCAACTTTCTCTTCTTATCTATCTTTTCAATCATTCTTTGCCGTTCCACTTCTGCTTCATTTATTCTTTCTGTTTTGTTTTATCCCCTCAAACTTATAATTATTTTTTGATAAGTCAAACGAGGAGGGAAATAAAATGGAGGGAATGAAGATTAATAATATATCAATGCATGCATCAACTCTAAATTCGATGTTAACTCCCATTTCCTCCCCCCACCCATTTTGTGCCCCAAACGAGTTACTATTCTCGACTAGAGGAAACTAGTTTTTTTTTATATGTTTCTCCTTTTGCTTTTGTTAGGAGATGCAAGTTAGAGTACAAGGGAGGGATTACCGTTTGCTATGACCACGGGGAGGGGGGAAACAGCCAATTCTTAAATCTACTCTCCCAATTGTGATGCTTGGAAATTGATGTGCTTTTTTGGTGAGCAAAGGAGAGGATTTTCAAGAACCAATTTCACCTATGTACTCACTTTTGGATCAAATTGTAATTTCGTTTCCTTTTAGTGCATAGCATTTGATGGTGTTTAGAGGATATACTTTGGGGACTTTGTAGTGAAGATGAAATTTGCTTATTTTCTTCATTATTTCCCCCCTTTTTTAGGGCTTATTGTCTCCTTTTTGTACTAATTTTTATTCTTATGGGGACTTGGGATTTTTTATTGGGTGTTTAGCAAAACTGTGACATGATAATTGAATCATGCAAATAAATAGAAAAAGAAAAGAATTGATTTATGAGGTTGACACATGGTGACTGGTGGTATAAGGAAATTACTAATTGGAATTCAATTGAGTATGCTGGATCTAAATCCTATAGGCCGTAATGTTTCTGTTAAATTGTCTGCAGTCAAATAATGTATGGTGTCTCCTTTCATAATTCAATAATGTTGCAACTATTATACAGAATCTTTTGAGTTGCTGTTCTCATTGTTGCTATTTTGACTTTGTTTTCAGGCCAATGATGCACAGCTTAGTACAATGGTCGCGGAGCAGGTAATTATTATTATTTTTATTGACAAAAAATCAGATGTTTGGGTAGCAGGTTATGTGAAAACCTTAATTTTTTAGTGGTTGGGAACCTTTAAACACTTAACATATTTCTTTTGTATAGAGATAATTTTTTTTTTCTTTTTAATGTTTAGAATATGCATTGTCTGTGTAAAATAAAAGGTTTCTGAGGTTTAGCATACTCATTTTATTCAAAATTGTTGGGAGTTATTAGGACATAAATTCTTGAAAGGAAAACAAGTAATATTGTTTTTCAGTGAAATTAAAATTTTAGCCTTGGAGTTTTCACTTCCTGACTTTTTTTGCACCTAAAAAAAAAAGGTTAGAAAGAGCTGATAAAGATGATAAATAGGTGCTTATAAAAGGCAGTGTTGTCCACCAATCTGTGGAAAAGAAATTCCATCATGAGTCTAACTTGTTGAAGAATCACTTAACTGAAAAATTTAAGCTGTTATGCTTGGGCCTAAGAATTATTTTATAACTAATGTGGTCCCCCTCCCAGTTGGTGAAAGCCCACTTGTATTGAAGTATGGACAAAGTAAAAGCTTACAAACATCTTGTCCTAAAACTAAACACTACTTTATTGTGAAATTTTATTATATCATTGGCGCAAAAGTGATCTAATTCTAAACCACTTGATCAAGTAGGCTAAAATACCGTGTCAAAATACCACTCAATTAAAAATCTTGAGGTGTTCAGTCCAGGACCAATAACAATTTTTGCATATCTACCAGAATACAGAAAATCTTAAGAAATTACTAAGAGTATAGATGACAGAAGGTAATGCGATTTTCAAGCTACATAAAAATTAAACATTGGTCATGCACTCATGCTTATGGTCTTGGGGAAGGAATATATCCACTTTCTTCCCCTTTCCTTGACAAGTAAGTAAAATCTTTATTGAAAAATTTTACACTCTAGCATACAGGAAGTATACAAAGAAATAGGCCATATGTCCCACATCTATTGGCCTACTAACTAGAAAAATGGAACATGGGAAATTAAAGACTAGAAAATCTACAATTTCCCTAAACATCCATCAATGATGCTTTACAAAGAATACAAAAAGTGCTCTTAATCTTGAGAATAGAGCTCTCAACATCTGAAATATCCTCTGGTTATGTTTTAAGGCCAAGTCCTCAGCAAGTATCTGCAACAGTCCTTTAAATCTTGGCCGTGAATGCCTTGACTATTTTTTTTCTGCCTTGTAGAGAGCTACTCCTAAACATTTTTAGGTATAAAACCCAGTACATAACAAACTGATGTGGGCCAACTACCAACAATTTATAGCAACTGGATGGTGAATAAGCACATAATGATTTATAGCTTTTAGAAAAGCATGGACTTTAGAAGCAGTAACTGATGCAAACAGTCTTGGTTGTAGCAAAGAAAAAAGGGATGAATGTACTCTGCTGCTGCAACAGAAGGAATATTATATAGACTTTGGGAGATCACTGTGCCATGTATTTAGCCCATTGAACATGCATCACCTTGTATATTCTGCACTTCCTGAAATTTAATAAATTTTGGCACTGTAATCTCATATTTTTATTTCCTTTGCCCAAAAACACTCCTGATTGCAGGTTGAGCAGGCACAGACAGGGCTGAAATCACTCTCCTCATCTCAGAAGACAGTAAACCACCTTCGTGAAAACTTCGTTGCCATTGAAAAGTATGTAAACAACGAGATAGACTGAAAAATGTTTTGACTTAGGTTATGGTTGTACTTGCAACTTTAATAACTTTCACTTTGAGCTTAATGTGATTTTTCGTCTGCATCAGGTTATGTCAGGAATGCCAAACATTAATCGATAACCATGACCAGATAAAGCTACTTAGCAATGCAAGAAATAATTTAAACACGACCTTGAAGGTGATTGTTCTATCCTTGTTAATTAATCCATTAATTCACGATTAAAGAGTAAATCTCTACATAATTGTTAGAGTTGGTATTTTAATCTTCCCCTCCCACTTTTCTCCATGAGTTTTGTGCTTTGTATCTGCTCATATTACAAAGGGTTGTTGTTTACTCTTACTTTATCTCATGTTGAAGTTGAACCATGGTTAACGTGTGGATGCAGTCCCACACTTCCACTAAAATGCTGCATGCACTGCATCAAACATTCATAATGTAATTGATCTCTTATAACTAGAATAAGATTGAGATAGATACAGTCAGCAGATTTCTGGTCATTTGTCCTGATTTTGACTAAATATGCTTTTAAACTGGTGGCAACCATCATGTCATTTATATATGCATATCCTGCCTTGTTGTATAATTTGACCATTCAACTTCTTGATTTTCTGATAGGACGTTGAAGGTATGATGTCCATATCTGTTGAGGCAGCAGGGGCTCGGGATTCTTTGACTGATGACAAAGAAATTGTCAATACTTATGAGGTAATGCTGGTCTTACTTATAATGTGGTAAATGGTTATGCTTGTCTTATCATCAAGTGCATTTGAAGTCTTAGTTTCCTTTTTTTTTCCCTATTCCCATCTTTATTTGTTGCAGAGGTTAACGGCCTTGGATGGGAAGCGGAGGTTTGCATTAGCAGCTGCAGCATCTCACAAAGAAGAAATTGGCAGATTAAGGTCTGTATCTTCTTAAGTTCACTTTCACATTCATGGGCTGTGCTAGCTGGAATCAGGAGGGGGCTGTCCAATCTGCAATAAGCCCCCGTCATATAATTATGCCGTGATCCGCTAGTTTTGTTAATTGGTGGTATATATATTTCAAGCCTTTTCACAAGTTGGCGAATGGTAGAAGACGTAGAAGTTTCATGAAGGAGTTGGAGGTAGATAGAGGTAGGTAGCTAGAGATGGAGTCATGGAGCTACAATAGTAGAGGAGGTCACTCAGTTCTATAAGGAGCTTTATAATGAGAAAAGCTCAAATAGACCTTTTCTTGAGAGTTTGGATTGGAGTCCTATTGATTGTGTTAATTCTGATTAGTTGGAATGACCTTTTGGGGTGGAAGAGGTTAGGAATGCAATTTGAAAGATGGATAAGGAGAAGGCACTTGGTCCTGATGGTTTTAATATGGCTTTTTTTCAGACATGCTGGACTATTGTAAAGGATGATCTCATGAGGGTGTTCCATGAGTTTTTCCTCAATGGTAAAATTTCTACCAGCATAAATTCCACCTTTATTACTCTTGTACCTAAAAAGGATCGATCTATTAAGGTGAGGGACTTAAGACCTATTAGCCTTGTATCTAGTGTTTACAAGATCGTTGCGAAGGTTCTTTCTTTGAGATTGGGGGAGGTTCTTGGGGATACTGTAGTAGGTAGACAAATTTTAGATCCAATGTTGGTGGCTAATGAAGTTGAGGACATTATGCGCTGGAAGCAGAAGGGATTGGTGTTTAAATTAGATTTTGAGAAGGCCTAGGACAGGGTTAGCTGGGGTTTCTAGATAAAGTTCTTTCTAGTAAGGGGTTTGGAGGAAAATGGAAGAGTTGGATTTGAGGTTGCCTTTCTTTGGTAGTTTTCTCTGTTGTGGTCAATGGTGAGCCTAAGTCATGGTTTAGGGGGCAGCGTGGAGTTAGGCAAGGAGATCCTCTTTCTTCGTTGTTGTTCACTCTAGTTGTTGATGTTGAGTCGTATGTTTGCTAGAGGTTTCTTATTTACAATTTGCTGATGATACTATTCTCTTCATTCCTGAGGATATGTCCTGTCTATGTTACAAATTTTTGAGCTTTTGTTGGTCTCTATGTTAACCTTTATAAGTGTGGCTTGGCAGGGATTGATGTTTCTAATAGGATTGTGGGCAATTTAGCAACGATGGCTGGTTGTGGGGTCTTACAATGTCCCTTAACTTATTTGGGTGTTCCTTTAGGGGGTAATCCATGGGCTTCAACTATTTGGGACCTTGTGTTACAAAAGACTTTAAAAAGACTTGACAATTGGAAAGGGGTTTAATTTTCTCTTGGTGGGCGGATCACTTTTGTAAATTACATAGGAATATGAAATAGGGTCTGAAGGAAAATTCACACTTCTGCCCTTTGTACCTCTATTTATAATACTTTGAATTATAGTTTAACTACAAAACTAACTCCTTGAGATAAGCTGAAAAACAAATTAATCTTAGAACTAGAAGACTAAGCAAATTAGGAAGCACACTATCCTAATTAGAAGATGATAGAACCCAGGGGCAAAAGGGGAGAAAATGAGAAAGTTAATAGAGGGACAGGTGGTAGAGAGAATTAGTTATAAAAGGAGAGTGGGGGGAACGGTAGGGCACGCAGAAATGTGAGGAGTTGAAATGGGGGAACCTAGTGCCCAAATAGACTAGGAATATCTTTCAATGTTTTTGTGCTTGAGAGTGTTTATTTTTCCTTTTCCATTTGTGTTTTCTTTCTGGTCTCTGCTCGGGAGTAGCCATTTCTTGTATTTGGTTGCTGTTTGTAGCCTTTTCCATGCCATTGTAGTTGTTGCAGTTTGAATAAATATCATAAGTATTTCATATCTTCATTTTGTATCTTCTGGTTTCCCATCAGAAGATAACTCCTTAACACTCCCCATCAAGCTGGAGGATATATGTCATATACTCCAAGCTTGTCACAAATTGATTTAACCCGAAAGCCCCCTGACATATTTAGTAAACAAATAAGCTAATTGATCTTCATACTAGTATAGACTGTCTTAATTAAATTTTGAATAAGCTTCTCTCTAACAAAGTGACAATCAACCTCTATATGCTTTGTCCGTTCATGGAATATTAGATTTGAAGCAATATGGACTGCTGCTTGGTTATCACATAATAACCCCATAGGCTGCGGGTGCTGGAAACCCAATTCTTCCAGAGATTTCTCAACCAAATCAATTCACAAGTAGTTTGTGCCATTGCCTTGTACTCAGATTCTGAACTTGAATGAGCTACCACTATCTATTGACTGTTGCTTACTCTTCCAAGATACCAGATTTCCAACAACAAAGATACAATAGCCAGTAGTGGACCTTTGGTCTATCGAAGACCCAACCCAATCAGCATATGTAAATCCTTGAATTAGGGTGTGACCATGGTTGCTATATAGCAAACCACGGCTACGTGCACCCTTAAGATACTCTAGGATTCGTACAACTGCATTGCAATGACTAGTTCTTGGAGAGTCTAAGGATTGGCTAACTACATTGGTTGCAAAAGAAATATTAGGTCGAGTCACTGTGAGATAATTGAGCTTTTCAACCAGACTTTTATACTTGCTTGGTTTTGATAATAAATCACCTTGGTCCGCCATTAGTTTGATATTTGGTTCCATAAGGGTGTCAACAGGTTTAGCTCCTAGTAATCCTGTTTCTTCCAGCAAGTCGAGTACATATTTCCTTTGTGATAAACAAATTCCAGATTGGGATCTAGCTACCTCAATGCCAAGATAGTACTTCAACGATCCCATATCTTTGGTATGAAAATTTTTGTGAAGAAAGGATTTTAATTCTGTAGTTGCTTGGCTATCATCTCCTTTGATGACTATATCATCAACACAAACAATAAGGAGAATTTTACCTACAAGACAATGTTGATAAAATACAGAATGAATAACTCCACACATTTGAAGCCCAAAGGATATAACTACTTCAATGAATATGCTAAACCATGCTCGCTGTGACTGCTTCAAACTATATAAAGATTTCTTCATGCGACATACTAGTTCTGTCTCCCTGAGCAACAAACCTAGGTGGTTGGTCCATGTAAACTTCTTGAAGATTACCATGGAGGAAAGCATTCTTAATATATAGCTGGTGCAATGGCCAATTAAAATTGGCAGCCAATGAGATAAAGTGACGTACTGAGGTGATTTTGGCTACCGGTGAAAAGGTTTCATAATAATCCAAACCATAGACTTGAGTATAGCCTTTTGCCACCAAGCAAGCTTTAAGGCAGTCAATTGAACCATTCGGGTGCATTTTAACAGTGTACACCCATTGACATCCCACAACTGATTTCTTGGGAGGAATAGGTACAAGTTCCCAAGTCTCATTGTCTCTCAATGCTTGCATTTCTTCCTCCATTGCTTTGCACCAACCAGGGTGACGAGCTTCGTGTATAGTATTAGGAATAGAGACAGTAGAGAGTGAAGCAACAAAAGAGTAACATGAAGCTGGTAAATGATCATAGGAAACATATTGAGATATAGGGTGTGCAGTAGAAGAACGAGTACCTTTATGGAGATCTATTGGAAATCATTGCTTGGATTTAAAGGCAAAGAGATCTATGGCAGAGTACTTGGCTTGGCGGCACCATAATCCACTACTTTGCATGGTCCTAGAGTGGAAACCTGTAAATCTGATTGTGACAAACAACTAGCAGGACTAGGATGAGATGATGTATCATTAGAAGATGAAATGTGACAAGGATAAGGATGACATGAATCAATTTCCCGAGGAGCATAAGATATTCGAAAAAGATAACATCAGCACATGTAAAGAAACGATTTAGAGTGACTAGTAAAGAGCTCAATAAGCTCAATAAACATGTACTAAGACCAATGAACAATGACTGAATAGAACAATGATGAGCTTAACCAATAAACAACTTTATGTCAACTAATAATGATTTGAATAAGAGCTCAATGAACAACAATGAGCTCAACCAATGAACAAATTCAATTTTAACATTTTTTAACATGGGCAACTAGCCCCTACGTTGAGGAACAAGTTTGTGGAGAAACCAGCCTCACTGAAACTTGTACTAAGACCAATGAACAATGACTGAATAGAACATGATGAGCTTAACCAACAAACAACTTTGTGTCAACTAATAATGATTTGAATAAGAGCTCAATGAACAACAATGAGCTCAACCAATGAACAAATTCAATTTTAACATTTTTTAACTTGGGCAACTAGCCCTTACCTTGAGCAACAAGTTCATGAAGAAACCAACCTTATTGAAACTTGGTGAATATAACCAACCAGAACACAGTTGCAACAATCACAAACCTTCTCTGATTGCAGATTTCCTCTCTATTGATTTAACCAGGAGTTAAAAATTCTTTGATCTTCCTTCATCTATACCTTTGCAGACTTCTCGTCAGTTGGACAAACTTGGCTAAGATGTCTATCTATTTCCATTCCACCAAGACTGACTAGCGTCAAATATTTCCATTCCATGACATTGGAACGATCATCATCCAACTTTGTCATCCAACTTTGTATCCGTGCCTTTGGATGTGATCACAATAACTCCAGACATCATGGCTATATTTTGACCTGTGTCCATGATCACCTGAATGTCACACCACAAAATACTCCAAATGAACCACCCTACAGATAACTGTTCAACTGAAGAAGACCACACCCAAATCACAACTCCAAATAGCAATCCAAATCAGTAATCTAACATCAAATCACAGTCCATATGACCTGAGCAACATCAACAAGGGTACCAGACGTCACAAAAATTCAAGGGTACCTCTCAGGTTTACATCCAGCTGCCTAAAACTCCTCAAATCAGGCCAGGAACGTTACGTGTCCTTCTAGGTTTGTTTCAGAAGGTCAAACTGCCCTTCTGTGCTCCAGATTTTTGAGGGATCTCCCTTGAATTGCCATGTACAGCAGCTTGTTTTAAGGAGGCACAATGGAAGTAGGTCCTCAGAGAATTGCTCCTACAGAAATCCACAAACTTCAAACCACCACTTTGAGACCAGGGATATGTGTGTGTGTGTTTTTTTTTTCCTTTTTTCCCAACTTGTCAGCCTCCTGAACCTCCTTGTTTGTGGACAGGAAAAAGGTGTAGTACATTTAGTACATCCTACTAGTACTAGCAGTACTTATCTTAATAGCACTAGGAGTATAAACCCAACCCTAAAAGTCCATATTCTCTTAACAGGTTTTATATTGGGTATCTATTTATAGGGTTCACTATCTTGTTGATATGAAATTACCAATTCACTCATCACTAAAAACATTATTATTGATCAAGCCTGCTAATGGTCAATGATCCTCTTGTAATGTGAAATTAAACTAATTATGGTTTTGTGAACCATGGCTTTCACGTAATCAAAGGTCAAGTGAAATCATTGTGTTATTTGAACTGCCTGGTATGCTTGTGGAACTTGAAAGTAACTATTTGGAAGATGGCTAAAATGGTTAAGATTAGTGATTAATAATTTGATTCCTTCATGCTCATTTATAGCTTCGAACCAGGAATCTATTTTTCCTTATCTTAATCTTGGAATATGTCGCAGAGAATATTTTGAAGATGTAGATCGAACTTGGGAGACCTTTGAGAAGACATTATGGGGCCATATTTCCAATTTCTATAAACTCTCTAAAGAAAGGTTTGTGCCATATTTAATATTGAATACCTCGTCAAAATTTTCATTACTTCTTGCAATTACATTACATTTTGTGTCTATGATACTGCTTTCACTTACTCAACTTGTATAAATTGAGTACTACTTGAGATTTGAAATTGTTACATTTTCTATTGATTTTAGGGGTGTCATAGCTTTGAGTCATTTGTGCCTTAGTTCAAGCCTTCACGGACTCATTTAGATTTGGGATTTTTAGGTGCAAGTCCACTCTCAAGCCATAGAATTTCAAGGGTTTTGGCTACTTTGTCTAGGATCATGAGATATTTAGGAATTTGTTTTCACTTTTTTTAATATATTAAAATGTAAAATTATATCCAAACAAAAGTGTCGCTGCTTCAATATACATCAAATGTTGATATGGCCTTAGGGCGTGCTTGGTAGACCACGACAATGCCGTGGCTATGACTTGTATTCCATCCTTAACAAAATTGGCTGCATTGCATTAGCAAACATGAAGCTACATGCTTTGATTGCAATAAGATCCATAATTCTGATTTATTATTTTACTCATGTTCTTTTGTTTTTGTTTGCAGCCCTCAGACTCTGGTTCGTGCTTTAAGGTGTGTTGGCAAACAACTGCATTTACTTTTCTTTCCTTTCTTCTTTTCTGTCTTCTTTCTTTTGAGATAGTGAGTTCGATGGTTAGGTTGTGTTATGATGCAGTTCCCACTGAACTAATGTTGTTCATAATTTGTTCCTGAAATTCTAGCATGTGTGCTTTATGATTGCAATGAAAACTTCTGGCATTGCAAGCAAACTCTTTCACGTACTTGATTAAATTTCATGGGCAGAGAAGAGTTGAAAAGGGACTCATTGTATTAAGCTACTTAATATCATGTCATAATTATTTTTGCAAGGATATATGGAACTCTATGGTCTACTCAAGCTTGGAGGAAACTCAGAAAAGCAATGTAATCTCAACTTATATAATGCTAAGATGTTTTGAAGTCTTGAATGTCATATCAGAGAAAAAAGCAATTTCATTTTTATACACATAAAAAAAGGGAGTGGTTAAGGATTTAATGGTTTGACGAACTGTTGTGTCGTGGAATTAAAATAACCCTTTATAATAAAATAAGCAAATAAATTGCAAAATTATATAAAAAGTACTAAAATGTATATTCAATAGTATTGGATTAGTTCAAAATTTATAAATAATGCTAGTCATGATAAAAATATAATATAACCTATATGATAATTTAATTTTAAATCAAACTATAAGATTGTGTTACTAAGTTTTACTAATTAGTCTTTAAAAATATTTTTTGACAAACAAAGATATTTCTTTAAATAACTAAACATTTTACGAACATTTTTCATGAACTAAAATATTTTTTGGTGGTTACTTTTTATTTTATTATTGGTTTACACGCGCGTGCGCGCGTACACACATACATATATATATATATATATATATATATATATATATGTTTCCTTTGCAATCTAGTTTCAATGAGGATTCCATAGCTTAGTGGTAGCTACTTGTACCTGCAACATCAATAAAATGGTTCAAATCCTAGTGGAGGCAGTTTTTGGCAAAATAACGGTTCAAGACGCAGACGGGTTCTTGACCTGGTTTGTCTGGTTCAGTTGTATAGCAGTTTATGAGATGTAACTGGACTGGTAAGAAGATTAGTTCTCCAGTTTTCTAGTTGAACTGGCTGGTCCAGTCCAATTTGTAAACAATGCTTATAACTATGCCTAATTATTAAAGGTTGAGGTCAAATGCATAAAGCCATTTGGTAAAATGCAATTGGATCTTGAGATGTTATTTATATCTCCCTTTCTTTGAAACTCTTCAGAATTTACATTTATGCTCTTTGAAGTTCCTAGAATCTAATTTGATGCTATTTTCTTATATTAATTTTCCTGTTTCTTGCTCATTTCCAAATTCACTGCATTTCTTATTATGTCATCAAAAGAGTTATACAAAGTTTAATGTACACCCACCTGAACTGAACCAGTTACTTTCATATCCTGTGGTTAGCAACGGTGACATTTTCTTTTGAAAATCACAACAACTGTGTTTTACTTAAGAATATATATTTTGTTAATTACTTAAGTTATAATTGTTTGTGTCAACCTTGTCTCTTCAAGTTTAGATTCACATCTTTAGTATTGGATTTCCTCATGAATATTTGTAGGCAACATGTGGAAATATTATCTCTGGACTCTTCAAATTAAATATACTCTTGTTTTTTCCATTGTCTCTCCGATTCTAGGGTTGTTGAAATGCAAGAAATCCTTGATCAACAGATTGCAGAGGAAGCAGCTGAGGCTGAAGGGGACGGTGTGATGGAAACAATTGCAAATCCTCGCAAAACTACCAAGTAACTTTGTTCTTTTTTCAAATTGATTTACAAAGATGTATTCTCTCTCCCCATTATGTCTAACTGTCATGTCATGCCTTCAGTTTGTGTCTATTTCCCGACATTATCATTTGTTTACTAATTATGGGGCAATTTTTTTTTATTTACTTAAAATTCTGTTTTGGCTAATGAATCACTGAAAATCTTCCAGTGGAAAAAATTTAGCACAGCAGAAATTGAAGGTTCAGGGGAAAGGCTATAAGGATAAGTGCTACGAGCAAATAAGGAAGACTGTAGAGAGGCGATTTAACAAGCTTCTCACTGAGGTACCTCTCATTTTTTTATCTACACACTCTTGTTCCCCAAATACGCGCCCATATGCTCATAGACACACCTGCAGAACACTCTTAGAGTTTCATATATATGATCCTTTATGCAACTCACTGTCAATTTAATTTATGGATCAGCTTGTGTTTGATGACCTGAAAGCAGCTCTCGAGGAAGCACGAATGGTATGCAGAACTACTTTTTAAGTTTTTCTGAATTTCTTACTATTTATTTCCCTCCACAACTACAACCACAACGACCAAATATCAAATTTTATTTTATTTTAATTTCTTTCCTCTTTTCCCCTATATCATTTTATTTTTATTTCTTTTATGATAGATTGATCATAATACATCATTTTGTATCATGGAGAAACTTAAAAAAGAAAGATTTCCGTCTATTGAATTTTCATTGATATATTATATGATCTGGTGACATTTTAGTGGATGATGGTTGGAAATACGAGATTGATACTAGATTTTTGCTCTTGGATGAAACCTAAAAGCTATGTCTTTCTGGGATCCTGTGGTTTTTAAGGTGTCTAGGCATTTAGATAATTGGAAAGGATTCTTTTTTTCTTTGGGTGGTTGTATTATACGTATCCAGTCCTGTTTAGCTAGTATCTCTATTTACTTTCTATCCCTCATTTGCATTATAGTGGCAGTTGCACATAGGCTAGAAAAGATAATGCGCGATTTTCTTTGGTTTGGCATGGGTGACATTAGAAGGGATGACCATCTTGTAAGTTGGGAGATATGTTGTAGACCAGAGAGTGAAGGGGGTTTGGGCCTTGGTAATTTGGCATCTAAGTACATTGCTTTGGCAAGTTTATGCCTATGGCGTTTTCCTCTAGAGACTATATCTTTATGGCATCAGGTTATTTGGAGCAAGTATGGTTTGGATCAAAATGGCCGGGATGCCAAACCAGTGATTTTTAATACTCATGTAAGCCCTTGGAAATTTATCTCCCAAGGATATAGTTCTTTTAAATCTTTGGTCTCTTTCCGGGTTGGTGATGGTTGTTGCATTAGATTCTGTGAGGATACTATGGTTGGGAATATTCCTCTTTTTTCAGGCTTTTTCGACTTTTCCGAGTCTCTATCACCTCTCTTATCTACATGATGCCCCAGTTCAAAGTTTTTACCCTTTTTCAAGGGGATATGCAATCTTGGAAATTTCATTTCCTTAGGGATCTTACCGATAGAACATAGTTGAAATTGAATCCCTTTTGCTTCTTCTTGATCCTAGTAGATTGTCCACAACTAAGAATAAGAGAATTTGGACTCTTGATGCTTCAGGTGAATATTATTGTAAATCCTATTTTAACTTTCTTACTCACACTCCTGATAGAGAAATTTTCCTTCTTGAGAAACCCATTTGGAAATCTAAGGCTCCCTCAAAGGTCAAATCTTTTATTTGGACAGCTATACTCAATAGAATTAACACAAATGACATGCTGCAGATTCGCAGGCCTAATATGGCTTTGTCTCCTAATATTAATCTAATGTGCATGACTAGTTCAGAAAATGGGGCTCACTTATTCTTACATTGCAAAGTGGCCAGTTTTTTGTGGGGAAAGCTATGTTTGTGGCAATGTACGGTTTATGTAGGGATTGGGAGCATCTGGTTGGAAAGGAATGCATGTTTTCAAGAGTGACTCCTTGTCTATAGATGGTTTATGGGATAGAGTAGTTTTTTTGGCATCTCTTTGGTGTGTGGCTCAAGGCTTATTTAAGGGAGTCACTCTCCAAGATATGCAGAGGGAGTGGGCAGCTTTGCTGCGTGTTTAATTTTGCATAGTTTTTTCTGGTTTCTGACTTGTTTTGCTATTTCATAGGAGGATATCCCATCCTCTTCTATTGTACCTTTTCTCCCTATTAATAAAATTTCTTTTTCTATAAATAAATAATATATCTATATATATATATATATATATATATATATATATATGTATGTATGTATGTATGTATGTATGTATATGTATATGTATATGTATGTATATATGTATGAAGAAAAGTTGTTATTTTCTTCTTTACAAAAAGGTTGAGTTCAGAATCTTTATATAGAAGGAAATAGATATTCTAGGAAAGTTTAACCTCCTACAATTCCCTAGAAATCAGGAAACTATTTATTTACAACTAGAAGTCAGGAAGCAATCAATTTGCAGTTAATCTCCTGTAACTGGAAATAAGAACTGCCCTATAATTACAGCTGTTCTCTCTGAAAATCAGGGATTTCAATCAGTCCCTGATCTGCAACATCTGCAACACTCACCCTCAAGCTAGGGAGAATAGATATTTTCCTTCCCTAGCTTGCTCACAGTCTTCTGAAATGCTGAACTTGTTAATCCTTTAGTTAGAATATTTGCTAATTGGTCTTGTGTAGAAATATGGGCGGTACTAATTAATCCACTTTCAAGCTTCTCCTTTACGAAATGTATGTCAACTTCCACATGTTTAGTTCTGTCATACTGGATTGGATTATGAGCTATGTTGATTGCTAACTTATTGTCACAATAAAGCTTCATTGGATTATTGTCACAATAAAGCTTCATTGGAGTCTCCCATTTACTCTTCAAATTTCCAAGATAATCGTGAGCCATAATAACTCACAAATGCCTTGTGCCATTGATCGAAATTCTGCCTCTGCACTAGATCTTGCTACAATTGGCTGTTTCTTACTCCTCCAAGTTACCAGATTTCCACCAAGGAAAGTACAATACCTAGATGTTGACCTTCTGTCTGTAACAAAGCCAACATAGTAAACATCTGTGTATGCTTCTATTCCCATCCTAGTGCCTTTTCTGAATAGGATCCCTCTTCCTGGACTTCCTTTTAGACATTGTAGAATCCTATATATTGCATGGAGATGAACATCCTTAGGATTTTGCATGAACTGACTTACCACACTCACAGCATATGCAATGTTAGGCCGAGTGTGTGATAGATAGATTAGTTTCCCAAGTAGTCATTGATAGATGCGTTTGTCAATTGGTTCTCCTTCCTTAGAATCTCCTAGTCTGTGATTTGGTTCAATAGGTGTGTTTGATGGTCTGCAGCCAAGTTTTCCTGTTTCTTCCAATAGATCAAGGACATATTCCTACTGAGATAAAGATGCCTTCTTTGGACCGAGCTACTTCTATTCCCAAGAAGTATTTTAATTTCATAAGCTCCTTTATTTCAAATTCTGTTGCTAAATACTTTCGAAAGGCTTCCTTTTCATTTGGATAATCTCCAATTACTATAATATCGTCCACATATACTATCAACGCCGTGACTTCCCCTGAACAAGTTCTTGATAAACAATGTATGGTTACTATTGTTTGTGGAAGAAAGAGTGTTATTCCACTATATATTTTAAGGAGATTACAAGCCCCCCTTTATATAGATGATGAAGCTCATCTATTTTAGGGATATTTACAGCTAAGAGAATCAGAACT